>LGRX02004085.1:0-18281 GCA_001247695.2 Cymbomonas tetramitiformis | reverse complement strand
CTTGTTGGATGGCTGCTATTCGCGGATCACCGGGCTTGTTGGATGGCTGCTATTCGCGGATCGCCGGGCTTGTTGGTTTCATTTTGCAATGCAAGGCAACTGCTCGAGTGCTGACCCTCGAGGTGGTCACTCCCAGTCCAGCGCTGAGCTGTGCACGTGCAAGGCCGGGCTGATGTCAGTCCAGCGCTGAGCTGTGCACGTGCAAGGCCGGGCTGATGTCAGTCCAGCGCTGAGCTGTGCACGTGCAAGGCCGGGCTGATGTCAGTCCAGTCAGCAGGGGAAGGTGCCGAAAGGGGGGAGGTGGGAGGTGGATAGGTACCCGCGGCAGGCATGGGCGCTGGTGGTGCAACCCCGTCCCCGAGCAGGTCAGCCAGGAGGTCCACAGCAGGCGCCGGCGCATTCATTGCCGGTGCTGCCGGCTCATCCACGACATTCATATCCAGAAGATCCACCTGGGGCCATTGCCACAGTCCCCACTTCCCCCCCGCTGTCAGGGCTGGCTTAGTGCGCCCACAAGTCTAAGGGGCACGCGCCGGCAGGGTCAGGCAGAAGGGGGCTGCCACGCTATGAGTGGTTTCTGAGGGGTTAAAGGGGCGGGAGGGCCGCTTGCGGGAGACCCGCAGCCGAGCGCCTGGAACTCATGCCAGCATGACAGCCGGCCTTCTGAGAGGCAGGAGGGCGGTTGGCGCAGACGTTCCGGGTCGCACCAGCTGAGGAGAGGCCGGCTGCGTGGGCGGAACTTGCCCTGAAGGCGAGATGGCCGCTGGGATGGGCGATGTAGCCGCAGCTACAGGGGACTCGGGAGCGTCCACACTTCCGCCCTCCATGGAGATGTTGGCTCGACCGCTCTGTGCACCGAGAGGCCCCTCCCCATCCTCTCCCCGGCATCACCTCACGAGGCTGCCCTTCCGCGTCTTCGCGCCGTTCAAGCCACGCGTGTCATCCATGTCACAACGACAGGACTCGCTCGTTATTCCATAGTCAAAGGAGCGCGCAGCCGGTGTGGAGTCAGCACGAAGCGGGGGACCAAGAGGGGCGCGCTCGCATCCAAGGCGCCCTACACCCTGCCCTGGCCGTTGCTACAGCCAAGATTCACAAGCGGTGAGCAGCGGGCGCCTTCTCCACGGAGGGCCGGGAAAGGCAATCATCAACTCCGGTGGAGTCGGCTGCGGGGGCGATGGCCAGGAAGCGTCGTGGGGAAAGCACACAGAGGGGCTTTGTGCGAGGGCAAAGCCGGGCAGTGCGATAGCAGGGCCAAGCCAGCGCTCGTCACAGGGCAGAGTGTGCGTTGGGGGGGCAAGGGGAGGCGCGGACTGCAGTAAGGTCCTCGTTGAGTGGGGGCATGTTCTCCAGCAGCGCCGGGCGGATGGCCTCGTGAACGAAGAGGCGCGAGTACTCGCACGCGCGCTGCTGAACCTCGAGGCTTATGCTCCCCTGCACCCGCACGCAACGCGCTCACCACGACACTCTCCAAGCTTGCCTGGCATTGCGCAAGCAGGCGGCTGCTTCTGGCGTGAGAGGGAGGCTCGGAGCTTGCCTGGTACTGCTCGAGGATTGCTTTGATTTGTGGGCTGCTGTTGGGGAACCGCGAGCTGAGCTTCACGGTACACGTCAGCAACATCTCTTTGATCTGAGTACTCACACAGCCACCCCCGCTCCCCTCACCTCGAAACACCTTCCCCCCTCAGTTCCGTTCCCTGCAGCAGCCCCAGCCCCCTCCTGCCAGTGGCACGGCGCAGCGTTTTGTTCCAAGCCACTAGTTTAAAGGCGTTTAAAGTGAAGCAGTTCTATAGAACTGCACAACTTAAGCTGGTCCGTTCATTCGTAACAGTGGTAATTGTCCGAATCCGACCGTCCATATACGATTCTGGAGATCAAAACACGATCCATTCCTTCGTCGCTCTAGGCCAGCAATCTCTTCGGACCTTCTGATGCTCCCAATCTAAAAACATTAGGACGGCTCAAACTTGAGTTGAGCACCCCCGCAGCTCCAGCAGACGTGGCGGGTCATTGAAGCACAGCAGGGCTGCGCGTGGCATCTGCAGCTAGTACTGGTCATCATCCCCGTGACAGGAGCCCGCGCTGGGGCATGCCACAGCAAACGCAGGCCGAGGTGCTGGAGGACGCACCAGAGTCTCTTCCATGGGCTCCTTGAGGAGAGTCTCCAGCAGGCGCACCACGCTGGCCTCGGTCGCGGCCACGGGCTCCTCGTCCTCCAGCAGGCCATCCAGCAGCTGCGCTCCTCCACCCTCCCACTCTCACCATCTCCCTTCCACTGCCAAGATTCGTCATCACCTCCCTCCGTCACAGCCTCGATGGCCGGGTGAGGCCACTAACTCCCCTCAGGGAGGAGTGCGGGTGGGCGGCAGGGGTTGCCGGGTTCCACTCACCAGCATGTCCCCGTACTCTCCCAAGCACCAAACTCCAACGATCCTGATGGCCCCTCCCCTCGAAGAGTCATGCTAATCGCACGATGCGCAGTGACAGGGCAAGAGGGGAACGGCAGAGGGCGTCGTACTCAGGGAGCCGTGAAGGGAGATACGATGCAAATGAGCTTGGGCACGGATGGCAGCGGAGTCCAATTTGGGGGCGATTTTCTTTTACATCTTTAAGCTATCGAGTGTGATGCCAAGGGAGAAGGGGCCTCTGCTCCTGGGAAGAGAAGGGAGTTGGCTCAAGCGTGCGGGGTGCAGCAGAAAGTGGAGCTTGCCGGCAACCGAGCTGAGAAAGGAAGTGGTGCACACACTTTGGTAGCATTCATGAGGTATAGTTTCAATCTATGACTCCATCAACGCAGTTTACTGTATAGCCAGGTGAGAGAAGAATGGGGATTTGAAGCAGGATTCTCTGTAAGTGGGGGTGGCAGGGGGGGAGTGGGGAGGACACACAGCAAGGCTCTCTGAGGATGCGACTGCGTGAGTACGGAGTAGAGGCGCCGCACGGTGTACGGCTGCAGCTCCGGGGCATTCGAGATGAGCACAATCTGCACCCATGCCCGCCGCCGGCACCGCCTTATGCTCAGTCAGACCTGGCTTTGCACCCCACGATCGGAACTCCTGGAGGTAAAAAGGCAGGGCCATGGATGAATGTAAAGGAGCCTGTCTGTTCCAATGGTCTCACAATTTCGGATATTGAGAGGAACTGATGCAAGAAGGTGGAGAAAGGAGATTGCGTTGATGGGTGACGAGGCTGGAGGCGGAGGTTGGAGCTCAGGCTGTTGCAGTGGTGCAGGACTCAAGCCTGCACAGCGGCGCGATCGAGGGAGCAGCGCGGCCGGCGCAGATGCCAGAGGGCGCACCAGAGCGCGGCTCTGCTCATCCTTCACGTAGCCGCCTGCTTGGTCCATCACCTGCCCATCACCACCTCCCCAAATAGCCACCGTCAGCTCACCTGCTTTGGTGCAGCCTTCCAGAGTGCCTGGTATTGCAAGGCCGTCTTGTGAGAAAGCTGTCGTAGGAAGGCTGTAGCCAGAGTGTGGTAGTCAGAAGGCTGTCGTAGGAAGGCTGTAGCCAGAGTGTGGTAGTCAGAAGGCTGTCGTAGGAAGGCTGTAGCCAGAGTGTGGTGGTCAGAAGGCTTTAGTATTGAGGCTGTCGTAGGAAGCCATAGAGCGAGTCTGCAGCTTCGACATCTTCGGGTGCGGGAGAAAGGCTCAAGCCACCGCACTGTTTGCATGCAATCGCTCTCCCAGTTCTCATATGTGGCACACGGCAACAACCAATTGCATGCTGACAATTCGCCACTACCGTGCGCGGGCCCAACAAGTTCGCGCGCGCTCGCACCTGGATGAGGGTGTCGATGTGCCATCGCTTGTCCGGCGCAAAGCGCTGCACCAAGGCGCAGATCTTATTGGTCAGGTCAGGCTTGAACTCCACGTCGCTCACCTGCGTCCACATGTACGTCTGCCACGTCAACCCTTCTCCCACAGGCTCTGAGCAAGTGTCAGAGGGCAGCGATGCCGGCGGCCCAGGTCTGAGCAAGTGCCAGAGGGCAGCGAACAATTGGTAGCCTGCAGCAGGGACAAGTTAGTGCTGGCATGCGTCACCATGAGGTACTCCAGCAATTCCTTGGTGAGCGTCGTGATGTTGGAGGCATTGACCAATGCATACACCAAATCTAGTGCACGACGTCGGATAGACACTGCGCCCAGCAACACCATCTCCCACCATCTTGCCACAACGCCTCTGCAGCGTCTGAGTGAAAATAAATAATTCATGATTATCGCACGCCGTCTTGCCACTGCGCGTTTGCATCATCCTCGCGAAAATATGTTATTCATAATCATAATCATCAACGCATCCATATTCTTCGCGCATACGCACGCGCCCAGCCGACACACCGACGGCGCGCTTCCACAATAGCGGCGTACATGACACTCGCTGCTCCTGCTTTGTGTCGGCGGGGATCCGCCCCCAAATTTGCTCACGCTCGCGCTCGCTGCACGTCGCGGATCACGTGATCAAGGAATGGCGTTTCAACCCCCCCCAAAGCACTGCTGCTCGCGTCTTGATGCTGTCGGTTTTTCGACATGGAAGCAGTCTCAAGTGTGCGCCAGTAAGCAAGGTGGAGAGGTGACGCAGGGTCGACGCGTGGAGGCGGTCGCTCTTCAGCCTGCGCCTGCGCCAAAAACAGCGGACACGATAACGAGCTACGCTGCACTCACCGTCGGAGTCCTTAACACAATCCACGATGGTGCTCCTGTGGCGCTGCACGGCTTGCGTGTCCACTGCCACCACCTTAGCTAGCATATTCAGCGCAACGTACCTACGCCACCCCTCCCATACCAAACCATCACCAGCAGTCCTCTAATGGTATCTAGATACGTGTTGACTCCGGATGAATGGCTGTGGTGTGTAGTAATCTTTGCTTCATGCCAACGTCTACTATATCTGACCTACCAGCGCCAATGCCTCCACCCTGCAGGCCCTGCGAGCGTCACAATGCCTCCACCCTGCAGGCCCTGCGAGCGTCACAATGCCTCCACCCTGCAGGCCCTGCGAGCGTCACAATGCCTCCACCCTGCAGGCCCTGCGAGCATCACAACGGGACGTCTGCCAGGGGCAGAGAAGCAAAAGGGGGCTTTCAGGGGGCACACCTAATGTTGTTGTCCCGGTTGGAGAGGAATCGGCCAAGGATGTTGATGGCGAGCACTCGCAGGCCACCGATGCTTTCCACGCCCATGATGGTCTGCACGCACTCGTACAGCACGGCGTTTCCAGCGTTCTTGTTCCCCTCCACATTCGTTGCCACCTGGCAGTTGGCGGCATCCACCGCTTTCTGAGTGTGAATTCATTTTTTGACATTGCTCGGCGCTCGGATAAGGTCTTCCGCCCTTGCGGTTGTCAAGCCACACGCCCTAGCTCCTCTGAGGTGGCCTCTCAATGCGCCGCTGCTCAGGGCTGCTCAAAGACTGCCTCCCTGCTTCGCGCTAGGGCATGAAGCAGCTGGGAACATCAAACAAACCGAGCCATACGCTGGCGCAGTGATTCTACAACTAGCGCACGTGTCTCTCTCTCACATCTGCAATGTGGCATACCTGAGCGAGTATGTCACTCATCTGGTCACTGGCGGTGGCGTCGCCTTGCCCTAGGATCCGCAGTAAACGCAACGTCTGCCACACACCTCTCCAACCACCAGCTCCCTCACGTCATCTTACAGCTATTCAGCACCACGGCAATATGCCAACAGGTTGCAGGGTTTGGGTTCATCTATGGGCAAGAGGATTCCACAGCAGCAGAGTACCGAGATGCTTGGTTGGGGCTTCCCTGTGACGGTGACAATGAGTCATCGCACGCAGGTCAACCATGCACGGGTTGGCGGCGCACCATGACTTGGAGAAAGGGGTCTGTGAGGCCACCGATGTCATCGCACGAAGGTCAACCATGCACGGGTTGGCGGCGCACCTTGACTTGGAGAAAGGGGTCTGTGAGGCCACCGATGTCATGGTCCGGGGTGAAGCCGCTGAGTACTAAGCTCTTCATGATGCGCACCTGCAACCCATCGAGACCCTCCCCCATGCCTTTGTCCTCACATCAACGCACCTGGAAGGGATGTTCAAAGTATTCCGCGCGGGCAACAGCCCTTGGGAATGCCATGCGCGGTCCATCAGCACGTATGAATACCGGACAGAAAGAATCGACGCCAACCACCAACCAAACGAGCGTGGCTCAAGGGGATGAGCGTCACAAAGTGAGATCTGACAGAAAATGGAGACAGGAACAAGGGCCGACAATTATATATAGGAACGTGATAAAACAGGTAGAGCATCGCAATATATGGGAAGAAGCCGATAATAAAGATAGGGCGATGTGAGATATGCGTGCGACCCGTTACAGGAGGTAGGGCGATTTGAGATATGAGTACGACCCGTTACAGGAGGTAGGGCGATGTGAGATATGCGTACGGCCCGTTACAGGAGGTCGAGCAATGTGATGGATCAGAATCGGCCTTGGTGGGTGATGTAAGTTATTTTATTTGTGGGACATCGAGCCGCCGAGTGTGCTGCCAAGACTGTGGCAGACCGGAGCATAGCACTGAGCACACACCAGATCAGGAACTTTGGAGCGGAACTCGGCAATTGCACTTGGGCCGTTCGTCAGACATATATCCAAGATAAGCTGCATAGCGCCCACCAGCACGCCATGGTGCCTATCACGAATAAGCCGGCTTGCAGCCTCGTAGAAGGTCTCTGTCAGCTCTGGCACCTGCACAACACAAGATATCGCTTACCGTGGTCAATGCCAGGGTGCCAATTTCAAGGGTGATGGGAGGACTCTATCATGTGGGCAACCACCAGTGCATGGATGACATGTGAACTGTACTTGCAGGGTACCGCTGTATGGGCAACCGCCGCATGCCGCACGTGTGATGAGTGCTTGGAGGGCACCGCCGTATGGGCAACCACCGCAGGGCATACGTGTGATGAGTGCTTGGAGGGCACCCCTGTATGGGCAAACGCCACATGACACACGTGTGATGAGTGCTTGGAGGGAACCCCCCATGTTGGCAAACGCCACATGACGCACGCGTGATGAGTGCTTGGAGGGCACCGCCGTATGGGCAAACGTCACATGGCACACACACAAAGTGAGCTTGGAGACTCCACCATGCGAGCAATGGCCACCAGATGTCACAAGAAGTGAGCCGTGAGCAAGGAAGGCTCTCGCAGTTGAGAGGCCATTTGGAGCCGTTTCAACTGAGGGAGCCTCCCTTCCACTTTACGTGCGCGCCTCTCCCCTCTCTGCAAGTGCACGACTTCACCCTTCTGCATGCAAGTGCCTACTCTCTCTGGAGTGTGCGTGCCTCTCGCGTGTGTGTGTGTGTGTGTATCCCTGCTTCTTCAAGAGCATACGCCTCCCCCATTCTTCAAGTAGGCGCCTCCCCTGTGTGAGTGCGCGACTCCGCCCTTGTCTGGGTGCACGCCTCCACCCTTGTGCGAGTATGCGCAACCCCTCTTTTGTGAGTGTGTGACGCTCCTCTTTTGTGAGTTCTCGCCTACCCCCTTGTGTGAGTGCGCGCCTCCCCTTGTCTGAGTGCATGGCTCCAGCCTTGTGTGAGTGCTCGCCCCCCTGCAGCCTTGTCTGGGAGTGCATGGCTCCAGCCTTGTGTGAGTGCTCGCCTCCCCCCTTGTCTGAGTGCCCTCGTGCCCCATTTTGCAGTGGGCGCCCCCTTCATAAGACACAGGTGCGCGTCCCCGTTTCCTTGTGTGTGCCTCCTACTTTTCCTTTTGTGTGTACACTGAGTGCTGCTGTCTGGTTGCGAGCAGGTACCACCTCACCTTCTTCATAATGCGAATGGTGCATAACGCAGCCTTTTTGCGCACGTACGCGTGGCTGTTGGACATAAGCTTTTCAACCTGCCAAACGTGACGGCATCATTCCAACCAGCCACTCCTGAGATTTGACAGGCGCCGCGCGAGGCCACGTTGTCTGTCGTGCAACGCTAAACTATTTGTCGAGGGCAGCGCATCTTAGCACTGGCTGGAAGAGATCAGAAAAACGCCGGCGAGGAGGAAACTCAAAGTCGCAAGATTTTTGCTGCAGAAGAACGCGGCAGTCAGCTCAAATGACCCTTCGCTTGGAGCTGGGAGATACATTTCCACCTGCTATGAGCTAAACGTCAAGATGTACAGAAGTTCACAAGCAACACGTTTCGTATCAACTGGACACAAGCGGCGCGGAAAAAAATCGTTCCCAAGCGCCCCGCAAGATGCGGCGAAGGTTCCCTTAGAATCTCTGCTGCTTCGAACTCTCTGCCCAGCTCTTGGGGTTTCACATACAGCCAGTTGGAAACCGTTTGTTGCGTAACCTGCAGCTAAGGGCGAGTTGCCTGAGCGCAGCGCAGGCTCGGGGCAGCTCGAGGCCGACATCCAAGAGGGAGATGATTAGACCGCAAGCGAAAAGAGAGTCGACCACACTTAAAAATGGCAAGGCTTGGGTTCAGGATTTTTGATAAACATGTTGGGCGACATATGGAACAGGTTTTCCGCCGAGAGGCTATTGGGAGAAAGAGATAGAACCTACCTCCGGGGCGAGATCGCGCGCCATTTCAGCTGATGCGATGTTTCCCAGCGCACAGAGAGCCAAGCCCGCAATGTACTGCGATCCGCACGATCAAAACTCGGTACGCAGTTTCAAATAATAAGCCGAGCCCTACGAACAACGGCTATGACTGGAAATAAAGCCAAACTTTTAAAAAAAGGTCGAGAGCACGTTTATCACCACTCCACTCCGGGCCCAACAGGGTTTGAATACCCTTCAAAAGGATGGTCAAAACCCAACCATAGGGCTCTGAAGCGTTTCACCCAGTGGAAACCACTTCGGTCCGAGGGTTGCACGTAGCGAGAAAGTCGAGGGCGCACCTGATTCTTATGACAGAGATCATTCTTCAGGGAGTTCGTCACAAGCATCAGCACTTCTTGGCGTTCGTCGAGCATCAACATTAATCCAAGATAACCAATCCTCTGTAAGTTAGGCAAAGTGAAGTTGTAGTCAAGGGAACCCGCGCGCACCAAGCAGCTACCAGGAAGCTGCAGAAGAGCAGCAGCAGACTTCTCTACGGACGGAAAAGGTGTGGCGAGCAGAGGTCGAACCCGAAAATAACTGTTAAAAAAACCTTATCTGGAATACTTTCAGAAACTGGCCGTAGAAACTGGCTGGCGGGAGTTCGTTACATCGCATACGCCTGGCTTGTTGGAAACGTACCTTTTCAGGAAACGTGGTCGCGGCAATCAGCTTGAGGCATTCCATCTGACCAAAGTGAGTAGGGTATCCAAGCATGTGAATAAAAAGTAGCTTGGCAACGTTGCGATGACGATATTGTACATCCTGTGTCATTTGGCGGGAAACACTTTCTTAGAAGCGACCAGGCGATTCACACTCACGCGATCGGTAGGAATAACGGAAGGCGGAGAAACGAAATGTATTCAACACTCACGTTTTCTTTGAAAGCAGTGCGGATCGTAGCACACTCTTTTGCGATAACTGCACGCTCCTCGGCTGCCGTTTTGCATGATCGCACGGAGCGGATAAGCTCCCTGCGACGCAACAATCCCCCGATGAGACTTAAATAATACGTGTGATGAAAACTGAAGAAGCGGTAAAATCAAAATCAACGTTGTATCTCACCTTAATCTCAACGACATCAGGTTCTGTTCCACAAATTTGGAGTCAGTGTTCAAGGGATACCGCGAGGCGAGAGGGAAACGAAGATGGTAAACAGACTTCGTAGCTCAAAATTTACTTTACATGATGCCATCACGATCAGGAAACTGTCGTGTGTTTTCTGGTCTCAGGTCTGCGGAAGGTGTAGGTGACTTGAAATATGACAGTCATCCGATTCATCGGAGCAGAACGGAGCTTTTCAGACCTGTCGGATTTTAGGGGTAAGGGTGCCCCCCGGGGGCGTGCCACTGTAGGGCATATGCGAGAAATGGCCGTAGCGGCAGCGCTATTTCTCGGGAAACTCGGAGGAGGTCGAACACTGTCATCAGTGATGACAGACCAGTCGACAGGCTCCTGAGTGTCGCCCAGGTGGACAAAGTTCACGACTTCTCTAAGACGAAAGTTCGCAAAACGTAGAGTAGACAAAGCGACACAGAGCCGGGTGCCTATTTAGCTGTTAGAATTTCTGGCACCTGCACTTATTTGAAATTCAGATAACACTAGTGCACTGGCATGGTCGAGTAAGTTCTTTGGAACAGGGACGGTGATTCCCTTGCTGAAAGAAATACTAAGGTTGACGGTGCAGTTTGATGTGAGATTGGCCCCGCAGTGGATTGGCACGAAGGAAAACATCTTGGCGGACCTCCTGAGTAGAGGGAAACGGCGCCAGTTCTTTCGGCACCTAAATAGGTGGCAGTGTGCGGAGCATTTCCTTTTAGACAGGGATGATAGGAAGATCGTAGACCCGGTGTTTGATCGGATTGAGCAGAAGTTGGGTCTGTTTGATGTCGAGGCGTGTGCGGATGTGCATGGAGCTAACGCCCACTTGAGGCACTTCTGGTCAGTGCGGGATGATTGCCGGCGGCAGGCCTGGAGAGGGAAGCATGTGTTTTGCAACCCGCCTTTCTCTATGATCCTTGAAATACTGAAACACTTTTTGGAGGAGAAGCGGGCACAACCGTTGGACACAGCAGCAGTGTTTGTCCTGCCGTTTTGGACTGATTACCCGTTCTGGCGGTTTGTGTTGAAGTACCCGGGTGTGTTCCAAGTGCAACATGACTTTCGGTTTCCGGCGGGATCGAGGCTGTTTACCTCGCCCACGGGAAAGTTGGGAGAGAGACGGGATTGCGGGCCGACCCGGTGGGCGGTTGTAGTGGTGAGATGTCCCTTCGGCATGGTGCCGGGACTCTTTGATTGAAAGCATTTGTGTGCTCACAGGTGTGTCAGCCGTGATGTGGGAGATGCTGAGAAGGGTGCAAGAGCTACACATCAAGGAGGGCACGGCAAAAGGCCAGAAGACCGGCAGAACAGCCTTTGAAAAGTTCATGAGTTTGATGGGAGTAGCTGAACCGTTTGTAAAGCCCGTAACTGATGATTATATTGCAGCATTCTGTGTTTATGGGTGTGTAGTGAAGCAGTGGAAAGTTAGCACTGTTAAGCAGTATCTGCAAGGGGTGCGGGCCAAGCACGAGGACTTGGGTATGCAGTTTGTTCCCCTGAGGCAAAGAGTTGCTGTGTATCGGGCACTTCGGGGATTAGAGCGCATCTTTGGGAAGCATGTGAGTCAGAAGCAAGCTATGACTTGTGAGATCTTGCTGTTGTTGTGGGCCGTTATGGACTTCTCTGATGTGAATATGGTCACCTTGTGGGCCGTTATGCTGGTGGCATTGTTCGGGATGCTCCGAAAAGACAATGTCACAGTAGGTAAGGATGTCGCGATTATGAACAGCGCCGTGTCGTGGCGGGTGTCAGGGTGGCCAGGCTGTTGAGGTTCCAGGTGTGAGGGTTGGTGGAGTTAGGGCGCGCGTGGGGGGTGTCGGGTGGCTTGCCGAGGTTCCAGTGTGCGGGTTGGTGGAGTTAGGGCGCGCGGGCTGTTACGGGGGAAAAATTTTGTATATATATGGAACGTGAAAGGTTCAGGAAACAGGGCAAAGTTGTGAAAAAGGCCCCCTTCTGGGAGTGTCAAAAGGTGCACGGGACTGGTGAGCATCCCCAAAGGTCTTGACAGGCAACCTGACGAAAAGGTGCCGGGTCAGAGCGGAGTCCTGAAGGGGAAGGCGAAAAGGGGCAACTCCAGCTCGAGAACCACGCAACGACGGCCAAACGGGCTGCTGGGCCCGACTCCAAAAGGGATACCAAGATCCAGCAGTCAGCAGATACCAAATTCGCAACTCGCTCGGGCTGGCTGAAAAGGTTGAATTAAGCCCCCGCGTTGGGCCAACCAGCCCGAGTGGGGATGCCCAAAGAAGGTGGCGGCAGTCGGCGCTGAATTCATGGGGTCGGCTCAGGCCACAACAGCGAAAGAACACAGTCGGGTAAAGCTTCGGAATTCATGGTGTCCAAGCAGCGAAGGAGTGTGGTGAATCCACTCTGCGTTCATACGGCCGGAGCGCGCGTGAATGCACACTTGAAAACGGTCGCAGCGGGGTCCGGGCAGAGGAGCCGTTGACTCTCGGGAGTTTGAAAAGTCGTCAGGAGTGTTGAGCGGTGACGTCGTCTGAAGCGGCCGAGCTTAGCCGAGCGTGCTGGATTTCCAAGTTTGTGCTGAATTCGAGTTTTTGAAACGGAAAGCCGCTGGCCGTCTCGGCGTCGCCGTGCACCCTCTCAACACTCCTAGGGTGGGAATTCACGGGAGTGCGAACTATCGCGCCTCACCTGAGAATTCCCTTAGGAACTTGGTAAAGAAAAGTAGTCGTAAACGACGAAGACGATGTCTTCGTACGAACACGTAGAAGGCAGCAGCAGCGGCGTTAGTGAGTGAAGCTAAAGCTGAGCTGCGGCACGCACACATACCGCAAACGCACGCACACAAGCATGAATTCAGGGTACACTTTTCGCGCGCCTGTTTATTGTCGTGCGGTGAATTCAGAGGTGCTCCAGACTCCTCAGGTGCATATCGGGTCCCTGCACGACTGTCCGTTCTTTGCAAGAAAACCCGAAAAGCGTTCACTTAGCACACGGCGTCTCGGGCTTACCTCAACTGCGTGGAGCTGTGACCTTTAGCGCTGCGGATTCGCCTTCCGTTATGCGAGCGTGGATCTACGCCTAACCGGTGTGGTCGCGCGAGCGGGGTTGCGGGTTCGGGGGCACTGAATTCAGGCTATGCGCTACGTGGGGAGCGCGTATGAGACGAACTGTCCCTGACTGATTCAAGCAGGCGCTTAGTGCGTGGGAATTTGCAGAGTCGCTGTAAATTCAGCGAGGAAATATATATATTCGATACAAATTTACGCAAGGCCAAGATGATTTTGAAAGGTTCAGTGTTATCTGCAGAATGTTTTGAAATCGTCTCTATTTTCCTTAAAAGCTCCTTTCCTACAGCTGCAGCTAGGCGTTTTGTGTCTTCTCGGTTCGCGATGTTTCGCCTTCTCCAATCAGCGATCTGCTTCCTCATTTGAACTGTCGCCAAATGCTACATCCCGTTGGTGACTCTTGAGATACTACATTCTGATGATGGCTGCTGTTGTGACGTGGTGTCACATGTGGTGCGTCCATGTCGAGTTGCCGTGAACGTCTGTGCTTGGGGCGCGGTGCAGTGCTTCGCGTTTGTACCCGTCGGTGTTGCAGGTGCCAGCGGTGATCCGGTGCGGCGAGTAGGAGATTTCGTCCACGTGGCGCGGATGAGGCGCTGTGGTGCCTGTGATGTTCCTTGATCTTCACGAGGCCGTAGATGGGCTCAGCCGGGCCCGGCGGACGCCGCGCCACGCCCGGCGGACTGTTGCCCCGGTTGTGCGAGCAGGGGCAGTTCAGAGAGAAAGCATTTTGTAGAACAGGAAATGGGTCAGGGCGAATGTAGTTCGAGTTTGGCGTTGGTGTCGTACGTGGTGACGTGGCTGTCGTGTTGCTGAATAACTGACTGGGGTGTTTTGGGTAGCTGTAACGGCCGATACGCCATGGGTGGCGCCCGTGGCTGCTGTGCGATGGTGCTGTTGTCGTGACGCGTCGTACTGTACCGCGTTGGCGTGTTTTGGGTATAACTGAGATGCGTGACAAGCGTCATCATGCAAATGACTGATTATGAGGAAGGGGTAGTCTGGGGGGCGCCGTACTGATCGCGGGTTTCACGGAGTTTCGACTCGCGAAAGGGGATGTGACTGTGAGGTTTACTCCTGTAAGGGTGGCAGTCAGGAAGGCTCGCCCTTGGACGTAGGTGCTGGCATCTGCTTTCCTGGTGGTTTGCTGAAGCAAGATTTACATCGGGCTGACGTGGATTGCTGGTGGTATCTGAGCGTGAAATTGGGGCGGTGGTGTGGCTGGTTATAAATGCTGGTGGTATCTGAGCGTGAAGTTGGGGCGGTGGTGTGGGTATAAATGTCGATATCCGAGTGAAATCAGTTATATTAATGGGTATAACGCCGGGCGGTATCTGAGCGTGAAACTGGGGCGGTGGTGCATTGCATAAATCAGGTGATCTGAGCGAAATCTGGGGCGGTGGTGTACTGCATAAATTGTGGTATCCGAGCGTGAAATTGGGGCGGTGGTGTGGCTGGTATAAATTGGGGTATCTGAGCGTGAAATTGGGGAAAAGCGATGTTGCGGAGTGGGGGGAAATGGTGACAACTGGGCGCGGGCGTGAGAATGACTGTCTGAGAGGTGGCAGGGAAGTGGCGAAGCTGAGAGCGCAAAGGGGAGGGAAGGCCTTTGTCGGGGCTGCGAGGGGGACCCCTCCCGGCCCCAGGGTTGGGCGTGTCTATAGTTGTGACAGCTGTCGCGATTATGAACAGCGCCGTGTCGTGGCGGGTGTCAGGGTGGCCAGGCTGTTGAGGTTCCAGGTGTGAGGGTTGGTGGAGAAGGGCGCGCGTGGCGGGTGTCAGGGTGGCCAGGCTGCTGAGGTTCCAGGTGTGAGGGTTGGTGGAGTTAGGGCGCGTGGGCTGTTACGGGGGAAAAATTTTGTATATATCCCCCCCCCAGCTGAGGGCGTACTGGGCAGGGAGCCTTCTGCTGGTTGGGACGGGGAGAGTGCGATGTGTTCGTCAGGGTGGGGAGCTGATGTGGCGGAGTGTGGGGTGGGCTGGCTGCGGCTGGTCGTGTGGAGTTGGGGGAGCGGCTGCGGCTGGGGGCGCGCTGATCTCGAAGTTCAGTGGCAGGGCGGTTGTGGCTGTGGGCGTGTTGTTGTCGTCGTTGATGGCGTTGGGAAAAATTTTGTATATATCCCCCCCCCAGCTGAGGGCGTACTGGGCAGGGAGCCTTCTGCTGGACGCTGAGGTGGTGGAGCGTGGGGTAGGCTTGCTGCGGTTGGTTGTGTGGAGCTGGATGAGCGGCTGCGGCCGAGGCGCGCTGACCTCGAAGCGTAGTGGCTGGGTGGTTGTGGCTGTGGGCGTGTTGTTGTCGTCGTGGCTGGTGTTGGGGTGTGGCACTCGGGCTGCGGGCTTGGGCTGGGGATTTTTTTATTTTATTTTTTTTTTAGGGGAATGTTGCGTTGGGGCAGATGAAAGCGTGGGCGTTGGGGTTTCTCGGGGAGGTTGTCAGGGGCTGTGGGGCTGATGTTGGGGTGAGTGCCAAGGCGTGAGGGTGCGCGTCGCGGTGGTTGTGTCTCGGCGGTGGTGAGGTTGCGGGTTGGGCTAGAAGGACATGGAGCACGACGCGGCTTGTGGCTTGAGTCTACGCTGCAGCGTGGTGGCGCTGTCGGCGATGATGAGCCACACGTTGCGCCTGCCGAGTGGGCCCTTCTGCTTGCAGAGCAAGATGCTCATACGTCGCGCAGCGGCTAGTTCCCACAGCCAGCTGCGGCTGGCCGTGTGCGCGTCGAACACGTAGTGCAGGGGCACGTGAGCGCATGTCAGCTCTCTCCCCATAGTCAGTAACGGCAGGGCGATGTCTAAAACTCTGAAGGCGGGGCTGGTGACCACGACGTTGTAGCTGCCCATGCGCCTGACGTTGGCGGGTTGTAGTGCGTCCACTGGGGTGCTGGTGGCCATGGCGGGGTTGATGTCCGAGGAGTGCGTGGGCACGCCGCGGGGACGCAGGGCTGCTTCGATGGCGCCCGTGCCGGCATAGGGGTCCCACACTTTGTCGGCGGGATGCCAGGCGACGTGAGTTGCCAGCTGTTCGATTTCGGAGGGGGTGGTGACCACTAGTTGTGTTCCCCACTGCTTGGCGCTGGTGTGCTGGCATTCCGCGTTGGTCATCGGGTGACGGTGTCTGACCGTGTTGGGGTTGGCAGCGGCGAAGTCCACTAATCCTTGGGCTTGTTGGCGTATGTGCTGGGTGAGCTTGGTGATGTGGGCGGGGTCCCAATGACCAGGTAGGAGGGTAGCCGTGGCGCGCAGCATGTTCTGTCTGTCGCCGAGGTCCCAGGTGCTGGGAAGGCTGTCAAAGGGCGTGGGCAGGATGGTTGAGCTGGGTGTGATTTTTGGGATGGCTGCCAATGCGGTGTGTAGGGCGTGCTCTGCGGCGAGCGGGGGCTGGGCCACTGCCTGCTTCTGCGGGGCCGTTGCGTTGTCAGGCAGCAGGTACTGCTGCAGTTCTGCCAGCGTGAAGGTCTCGGAGTCCCCGGCGTCGTATTCGCATTTAAGTGCGTAGGGGCGTTCTGCGGCTCCCAGCCACCGTATGGTGCCCTCGTAAGGCTTACCGTCGATAACCTTCAATGCGCGCTTTCCGTCCAGCTGTTTGCCCCTGTTTTCGTAGGCAGTGAGGTATTGCGGGGAGAGGTCGTCGTCCGGCAGCAGGCCTAGGCAGCGGGGGCAGTACCAGAACTCTTCGTTGGGGACTCGAGTCAGTTTGGGCTGCAAGCACCCCAGGTGATAGCCGTGATTGCAGTCGTCGCAGAGAAGGATGCTGGCGGGGCGATCAGCCTTTTTGCACACTTGGCAGCGCGCGTCCTCGTTGTCGTCCAGATTGTAGGTGATGGTGGGGGCGACGTCGGGCAAATGGCAGATGGCTATTTGCGAGCAGTGCGCGTTGCATGTGCTGCCGCATCGGCCTTGTAGCACGGCAGTGCCGTCGTCAGGCAGCTCTTTGATTTGCAGTATAGGGTCGCGCGTGTGGAGCTGCAGGCCGTGACTTACACTGCGCTTCAGGAACACGAAGTTGCCCACGCGGAAGTTGAATTGCTTGGGCAGGTACTTTCCTGAGCGCACTTGTGCGTATCGCTCGGTCTGGCGGTGCTGGGCTATGGCGATGTTGCTGCCGGCCATGATGGTGGCCCTTTTGACATACTCGGCGCGTTCGAGGTAGCTGGCCGCCATGGCATCCGCGTCCATGCAGGACTCCAGAGGTTGGCTGAGGCGCTCCTTGATGGCTGGGGGTAGCGTTGGGCGCTGGGCGTATACGAGCTCATATGGTGCGAGGCGTGTGGACTCCTGCGGCGTGGCGTTATATCCCAGCATAATCCAAGGAAGGAACGAATCCCACCGGTCGATGGATCCAGCCTGCTTGCACGCCTTGGTGAAGGCGGCTTTGGTCATCTGGACGATGCGCTCGCTGAGGCCGTTGCTCTGGGGATGGGACTGCGAAGTAGTGCGGTGGTCGATCAGATTATCCTTGAGCAGCTGGGCAAACTCCTTTTCCCACTCGCCGCCGTTGTCGGTCACCACCTCTGCCGGGCACCCGAACCTGGCTATGACGTGGAGGGCAAATGCCTGAGCGGTCTCCACCGGTTCCTTTGTGTGCAGTGGGATGAGGCAGACATACTTGGTGAAGTGCTCCACGACCACCATGACGTACTGATAGTTGTTCTTGGCTTTGCGGGGCATTTTGGCCAGGTCGGTGGAGAAGCGGTAGTACATGCCCTTGACTTCCAGGGGGTTTAGGTGAGGGGCGTGCTTGTCGAAGGTGGTGCGGTAACGGGCGCAAGCGTCGCACTTGCTGACGACGTCGGAGCAGGTGTCGTACAGCTTGGGCCAGTAGAATGCGTCTCTCACCATGGCTGCGGTGCGGCGGCGCCCGAAGTGCCCACACCGTTCATGCATTTGCTTCACAATGCGGTCTCGCTGGTCCACTGGTGGCACAGGTCGCCTTGCCCCGGTGGGCAGGATGCGGATCAGGGATTCTCCTTCGAGCGCGTAGTGCTGTGCTCGTTTGCTGGCAGCTGTGAGGATGTCGGGGTCGTCGGGGCGTTCGCCTTTCAGCCACCGCAGCATTGCTTCGTCGTCGTAGGGTTCTGTCGGTTCGCGGGCCTCTGCCGCCGCGCTGAGGGTTCGTGCCACCTTTTCGCTGGGGAGGCTGGGTCGCGGAGAGCGGGATTGGTGCGGGGAGTCGGTGTGGAGTGAGGGCACGGGGCTTCTGGCGGGTACGAACTGTATGGGGGTGCTGAGGGGGTTTGTTGGGTTGTGTGCTGTGGTGGTGCCATCGCTTGGGGCGGCGCCTAGCCCGGTCTTGTCGTGGGGTCGCTGGCCGCAGCATTCTGGTGGGGGCTGGTGTGCCGCTTGCACAAGCGAGGCTGTGGCGCCAGGCCCGTACAGCTGCCGCAGCTCGGACGCCTCCAATCGTGCAATTCTCTTGATGGTGCTGAGCGCTGCTGCCCATTGGGTCACGACGGCTTCTGGGGGTTCTTCGGGTGGCCTCTCCTCCCCATTGCAGTGAAGGGAGGAAACCTGGGGCGTGGCGTACTCTGCGATGGAGTGTCTGGATTCGACTTGCACCCGAGGAGCCTCTGCTCGGTTGAGTAGGTAGCACACGGCC
>LGRX02004083.1:0-60333 GCA_001247695.2 Cymbomonas tetramitiformis | reverse complement strand
TCGTCGGAGAGCACCACCTCGTCGTAATCACCCAAAGCCGTAAGCAGCCGCCTCCAGAAAATACGTAGAATCTGTTCTAAAGCGTCCCACAAGGCGTGGAGACGCTCAACCGAAAGATAGGGCGGAAATAAAATAAAATTCTACGCTAAAATTCAGTTCACGCGAACGTGAGAGGGACCATAACCTGCTGGAAACAGCAACTCAGGCAGTGGGGACCCGCTGCCGACGGTGAAACAACGGATCACTAAACTCGGATATACAAACGATATATACCCGAGATGAGTGACACAGGCTGACCACCGAAGATGACATACAGGAATGACACTAGACTGTACGAACTAGTCGTAGCGTCAATTCCAGCACACCACCTCATCTGAGGTGGACCAGCTAGTGACACTCACCACCCTAGCTACTAGAGTTTACAGAGAATGTAAAGAGATGTCAACTCTAGGAAGCTAGTCAAAGTCACAGGTGGCAAGATGAATGTACAGGCTGGCAAAATAATACTGCTAAGCCTAGGAAACTGCTAGTACCAATTTTGGTCTGCTAAGATTAATTCTCTGCCAGCTAGTGGTGGGTGAACCCACAACCCTCGCCTGTCTGCATGTGATGGAGAACGTAAAAATAAGTCTGCCTGTCGGTTTAGCTCTTAGCTCTCTGCGAACTGAAAAGGTCTCTTGCCTGTAAGTTGTTCGTCTTAAATGTGAAAAGCTGCCCGCGAGTGGTGAGACATAAAACAACATCCTTCAGCCCAAAACTACAGCAAGTGGTGGAGAATGCAAGTGGGAGCACCGCCTGTCTGTTTAGAGAAATTAATAGTAGCCATCACTAGAATCGGAACTAGCATCATCTTCATAATAAGAATCTTCGACATAAAATTCTGCACCACCAGTTCCATCGGAATCGTGGGCTCCTGCCTCCCAGGCAGCCCATTCTTCTGCGGTGTACTCACTCTCGTCGTTAATAGTAGACTCATTCTCAAAAGAAATTGCGCCAACATTAAACTCGTTGTGCGGTAAAAACTCTTCCCCAAGTGGGGCATCGAAACTTCCGCCATAAGAATTCTGCTGAAAACCTGTGTCCAGCTCGAAATCCCGTTCCAATCGATCGGACGAAAAATGCGGAGCGGCCAAGTGGCCATTGTGCTCTTCCTCTTCCTCACAACTGCCATCGGAATCGTCGAAATACCCAAGTGGGTACTCCGATTCATCCTCATCCTCACTAGGCAAATACTCCTCATAACTGTGAACAACCCCAGAGCCCATATAGGGAGGTACAATGGGAGGCGCATAGACATAGTGAACTTCGGTTACCACAGGAGGGGCCTGTGGCACCATCTCGCTTGCCCTAGTGGCACTAGGCAAGGGTCTAGTGGTGGAAATCTGAGTGGAAACTGATTTTGTCGCCAAAAGAGCCGGCGATTCCCCCACTCCAACATCGCAAAACTTTCCGTTCGAAATTCCAGAAACAGCGGTCTCGGCCGAAACACCACCAACTTGTGGCTCACTAGCCACCAAGATGTTCAAAGCTATCGGAGAATTCTCGGTCGAAACTGATGAAATCTGAGCCGCCTCACGGAAATGCGAAATAGCTAAATGCATGGAAGAGCATAAAGAGGTGAGTTGTGATCTCTTGAGAGTTGAGACTCTCGCAAAACCAGTGTCGATAGATGCCAAAAGAGCTAGGAGCTCTTCACTCTCCAAAATCTGCGATGAAGTCATAATCGAATAAAGAAGCGAATACAAATCCAAATAAAGATCGCAAACGAAAAATCGTCGGAGAGCACCACCTCGTCGTAATCACCCAAAGCCGTAAGCAGCCGCCTCCAGAAAATACGTAGAATCTGACCTAAAACGTCCCACAAGGCGTGGAGACGCTCAACCGAAAGATAGGGCGGAAATAAAATAAAATTCTACGCTAAAATTCAGTTCACGCAAGCGTGAGAAGGACCATAACCTGCTGGAAACCGCAGCTCAGGCAGTGGGGACCCGCTGCCGACGGTGAAACAACGGATCACTAAACTCGGATATACAAACGATATATACCCGAGATGAGTGACACAGGCTAACCACCGAAGATGACATACAGGAATGACACTAGACTGTACGAACTAGTCGTAGCGTCAATTCCAGCAAGAGCATTGAGATTTCAGTAAGCTCTGACCGTAGGTCAGGCTAGTGGACTCATTATTGTTTTGCTTCGCAAGTACTAGGTGGCTGTTCGCGTGCCAGTGCTAGAGTGCTAAGACAGTTCTGCTCACAGCTTTTGTACACAATAATTCGTATTTTGTGGTTATTATACCAATTTTGATGGATATGTTTTACTGCTGTTTTTATACTTTTTCATGTTGGAAATCTGGGCTTGCATGAAAGAGCTTAGCGTTCGATCTCAGAATATCAGAATTTTAAAAAATTTGTAGCTCTACGATCTTGTGCTGTGTTGAGAATTGCTTCAACAGTTACCGGCACCAGTGAATGTTAATGACGAACTTATGACCAGCCGCGAGTGTTAAGGTTGCTCGATTCCGAGAATATTCGTACCATCATACACACGCGTTTGCGACAGCCTGCACCCACGCGAAACCCCCTCGGATGCTGCTTCCCCCGATGCTGCGGCTGCGGCTGCCGTTCCCCGCCCGCACGGCCACCACGTACCAAGGCCTTCAAGGCCGCGATCTCCTCGAGGAGCACCGCGTACTCCGACGACGTGACCAGAGCGGAGGGCTTACCGTCCGTGCCCAGCACCTGCTTCTCACGTGCTGCCGCCCCATCGTCCGATTGTGCCCACGCCTGGAAGACGGCCACGACGAGAGCTTGAAGCGAGCGGAGAGTGACCCCGCCGAGGTCACCCGCAAGCGGATAACGCACCTTCACCGCCGCGTAGAAGATCGGGTCGAGGCGGCTGTACAACGAGAGCTTGCGGGTCTCGTCGGTGGGCCGCCAGTCAGGAGCGCCGTTATCCCGCACCAGACGTTGCTCACGAGCCAAGATCGGCTGCGGGTCAACGCCTGCGGGATAACGAAGAGCCGCGTGCTCCTGCTGGTGGCTCTCGCGTAGGGCTGCCGGCACGCTCCCCTTGATGATGTCGATGAGAGCCCGACGTCGATCTCGGTCAGCCGAAGAGTCCGTACCGCGAAGCCAGGTGTCAGCCACAGAGTTCCGCTCCACGACGAGGGCCAAGACGTCGTAGAGGAGCCCATTAACCTTCTCGATAACAAGAGAGGTGGGGTCGTCGAGGTCAAAGGGGGCCAAGTCCAGCCCAGCGGACCGAAACTCGGTCCGAAGCTGCACCACCAACTCGGAGAGGCGGTCGGTGTCGTCAGTACCACGATAATGATGTTTCTTGGAGCCAAGGATATCCTCGCGGATACCCTTGGCCCAAGCCCGATGCAAGCGCCCCTTGTACACGGCGTCAACCGTGGCATGCTGGTCGACCAGGTGCTTACGCAACGCGACAACAGCGTCGGTGTTGCTGGAAGCAACAGGGGGCACCACAGGTGGGGTGCTAGCGGTCGGAGTGTCCCGGAACCGCATCCAGAAGCCGTATTGAGGCGTCCAAGTCGGAGTCCCTCAATAGGCGTTTACGAGCTCGTGTAGATGCTGCCATACTACTTCTGAAAGCCATAGAAAAGATGATGCGCGGCCGCACGTTTGGGTGTTGTGGCGGAAATGAAGGAAAGGCGTAACGGCAGAACGTGCGGAGAGGCGAAACGAGCGTGGGGCACTTGCAGATGTCGTCGTGGTCAAAGGTGTCCGGAGCACCAGCCCAAAGTACGCAAACCAGCGGGATTAGGGAAGGTAAGATAACGTAAATGAGCATTGCCAAAACCGAGCAATAGCAACGCGCGGTGCCCATGACTCGCAGCCGCAAAAGACGCCTACCGTGTCGCCATTCCTCAAATCCTAGTCGCACCCAAACGTGCAACTGCGCACCACCTCTTCAAGCGGCTGCTTAGCCAATCATGACCAAGATAGCAAGTGGAATAAAAGCGTGGATGGGGCCACGACCTACCGGAATATCCTAGTACACCAGATATCAGATAGTCCCGTACTCAGTCTGGATAAACTCTCTGAGATAAATAAACCCTAAGCTAGATATACCCGGAACGGTCTCGGACGGTCTCGGAGTCTAGCCTACCTGTGACACAGCGTGTGTCACAGCACGAACCTACAAATCGGTCAGCAGTCCAGTGTTGGTCCTAGGAGTCTGTCATAGGGGCCTGCACCGGGACTCCCGGTCAGGGCTGCCTATACAGATTTCAGCAGATCTGTCAGGGATATGACCGATGACATATGTGTCATACATGTCATACCGGTCATACCTGTCATACATGTCATACATGTCATACCATGTCATGTCATATGTCATAATGACATACAGTCGTCGAGTATTGTCACTACGGTCGACTATGACATGTACAATCATAATGTCTATCATCCACCTAAGGTGAGTGACATCTGTCATCGAGAGGCCAGGTATTGGCATCGAGATGGCGAAGCAAGACAAGTCTTGAAGAACCGAAGTCTTCTGAGAAGACGCGTCTTCGCTTCAAGCATGAAATGAACAACATGCGAGCATCAAAGGCTATATCGACCAGCCGATGCGGGTAGTTCACCGCTTCACCCAGTGCCCTCGGGTTCACAACCCGATGGTGGTAACGCATGAGATGCGTGAGGGCGCTGGAAGTATATGAGGAGCATTGGGCTCAAGCAAGCACTTCTGGTCACCAGACTGTTGCACTCATACCCACCATAATATTACTTACGGCTGTTACTGTTCAATAGCAGCCGCGTCAAGATAGCGTTCGCATAGCGAGCCCTGACAGCCAGTACTTGCGGGCTATTATTATTGGTGTATCATTACCTGCCACGAGATCTTTGTTTTGTCTCCGTGACATGCATCTAGCCTTACAGTTGTGATTATTGGGTAGCTAGGGTAGCTAGGGGGGTCCGTAGGGTAGGTGTGTCACATAACTGGATGTTATGTGTCACATGGC
Source organism: Cymbomonas tetramitiformis (assembly GCA_001247695.2). Taxonomy (NCBI): domain Eukaryota; kingdom Viridiplantae; phylum Chlorophyta; class Pyramimonadophyceae; order Pyramimonadales; family Pyramimonadaceae; genus Cymbomonas; species Cymbomonas tetramitiformis. The sequence continues at coordinate 55,337 of LGRX02004083.1, read as the reverse complement.
AGCGAGTGGAGCGAGCGGTGCTGTGTCACATAACTCTGGCGGTTATGTGACAGACCGGACCGTAGGGCCCAGGTCTGAGCAGTATAAGGTTTGGAACTCTGTAGAGTTCTGCTCCGATAGTTGATCTGATTTCGGGAAGGGTATTATCCCGCCCGCCCTTGCCCAGTATCCAGCTTCATCGTTCGGTTTTGGGCTTGAAAGGTATTTGTTTCATTCAGCTTTAATCCCAGTTCAACAGTGCTGGTTTCGTAGTTCGTTACATACTTGTCTGTGTATATGTTTCACATACATATTTGCACTAATGATTATTGTTATTAGTGCTTCAAAAATACCCTATCCCGTGACATGCATCTAGCTTTACAGTTGTGATTATTGGGTAGCTAGGGTAGCTAGGGGTTCGTAGGGTAGGTGTGTCACATAACTGCCAATAATTTTGGAGTATGGCTATCTATTCTCAGTTCTGACAGATTGTAGATTCCGATCGGATGGCTATGACTTTTCAGATGACTTTTCCGATGAGAGCATGACTCCAAACTGGCAACTCCAACCGTCGTGAAATAATATCCTAATAAGAGCACGAGAGAGAAACAGAAAGAATGAAATGCTTTTAGCGCGGCGTGGCCTAACGCAGGTGTGAAAATTCAGTGGACATTTTTTTGTGAGAAGAATTTACAGTCGGTCCCTAAATATCTCAAAGTGGAGCAGAAAGAAACGTGATAATGTTATTCCGGATGGCTAATTCTGCCAGGCCTGTGCACTGCACGACAAGTTATCGAAAACCACAAACGTCTCGAGTCCTGCCAGCTTTCACAACTCGGACTGTTGAAAATTCCGCAATACCTGCGCGTCCGAAACCAGACAGGTTTCGGGCTACGAAGTTTTATGGATCCCGTGATGCCCTGTGTCACACGGCCAGACGAAAAGTCGCGAGAGCATCAAGTCGTGAAAGAAGAATGCAACTGACATCGAGTGACGTTCCGCTTGTATTACGTTTCTTACCATTCCTTCGACCAGAATTTCAAGTATTCACGTTTGGCTTTCTTTCTTTCGTTTTAATCAACAGAGGTGAGAACCAATTCGCAGGAAGCCGCCATCTTGAAGGAGATAAACGTGTGTGTGTTTGCTCCATTGCCGAGCTACTCGGAATACTGACACGTGGCATGCTCTTTCAGCCATGAAAAAAGGATCTGGACAGCTCACTACCCCTCAGGCTTGGAAAGCGCAAAGAAGCTTGCTCCTAGAAAGAGAGGTGCGTTATTCGGCTGAAATACTTCTCTCAATCTTCCACTGCATCGATGACGAAGGTGAAGCAGTTGCCGAAAAGGCGCTAGGCAGGGTTCAGGTTTACGGAGCTTCACGTGGGGTAAGTGCGTCTCGTCCTTTGTAGTCGCGCCACAATATGTTGTTGCAGTGAAGCGGTGCTAAAGTTAGCGTCTTGGTGGGTGTTGCAGGTGCGTAGCCTGAACGGCTATGAAGCAGCTACCCTGATGCGCAACGGAGGTTACACCCTGTTGGACGTGCGTAAGCCTGAAGACTTCAAAGCGAAGCACACAAGAGGCGCCATAAATATACCACTCTTCGTATCTGCGGAGGTGGGGGCGCGTTGTAATTTGTGGCGAGCCTAAACGTGCTCCCGGGGCCCGCTCTCTGTCAAGTTGGCTCTTTCCGTAGTTCTTCTCGAGCTCTGTTCCTCTCAGTCGAGATAAAATAGGACGACGTAAGATAGCTCTTGAAAAAGTGTTAACATATGTCGTCGGATTTTCTGTTTCAGGTTCGAAAGCCTACGCAAGCCTTGAAAGGAGCCATTCTCTCCTCGCAAGGAATTCAGGCAACAGAAGAGAACACAACCTTTCGGGTAAAGACGTATATTTAGTCTGCGGCTACCAGGGCGTTCTGACTAGTGACACTTGTGCCTAGGCACAGTTCATATTCAATATATGCACTGAAAGGATCTTGCATAGTCGAAGCGCCGTGCTTGGAAACGTTTACACTTGCGAACTTTCAGGAGCGTTCATGTTTTTCTGGAGCGACTTGGTCTTCAGATGCAGCTTGCTCTCGAGACAGGCTTCCGCTCAGGGTTTCTTTTAGTCTTGTGCAGGAAGATGTTGCATCTCAGTTTCCACCGAGTTCTAAGCTTATGATTGTCGACGACTCGATCAAGGGCACGCTGAATCGCTCCGTGAATAGGCCTCTAGGCCAGCAGAGTCGGGCTCTTATTGCGGCTTGGATGCTGACATCAACTTTTTCCTATGACGATGTGCTGCACGTTGAGGGTGAGTGTCAGATGTGTCCTTGAACAGCCATTTCTCGTCAGTGGAAACGGCTCTCAAGCATCTCTATGCGTTCTCAAGTACAATATGTAAAGATCTCTTGTGGGCAACGTCTGTATTTTTCAGATGCCAACTCTTGCATCTTTTTCACAATGTAACACCTTCCCCAGCAGCTATGATCAGTCAAATTGTTCACTATTCAGAGACTTATTTCGCGGACTATGTTGGTGCTTCTGTGGAATGGCCGCAGAAGTATGCGCAGACTCTTTTTGCAGCTCCTTATGATTATAGTTTTGATGGATCGGGTATCCTGGCTTGCTTGACGATGATCTTTGCCTGTTTTATCTTCTGAGGAGTTTTCAGATTGTGTGGCATAGGTCTTCCACCTTGCTTGATCAGGGCATTTGCCGGCCAACAGGTTGTGACATTGTTTCTTGAACAATAGAATAGAGTTGCGTGGAAGTTTGTTTTGTCTGTAAAACCCTGGTCGTATCGTTCACTTTCGTTTATTGTAGCAGGTGGTGTCGAGGCGATGTTTGCAGAAGGCCTACCAGTTGAACCAAGACCTGGTGTGTAGATTTATAGAAAGAAGTCATGGCTGCTTTCACTTGCTTCTATCGTGACTAAAACATGCTAATCACTTCTCAAATCAAACGAAGCCTGGCAAGTATTGTGAAACCCTGCTGATAATAATGTTCTTTTCCCATTCTAAGTATGTTTGTCTTGTTTTGAAGTGAAATGTTTGAGTGTACATTTGTGTAAATCCCAAGTTGAGCGAGAGTGGTACAGTTTTCTAAACATGTGAGCACTGCACCACTGCAAACCTGATGCAAAGTTGGGTGGGTTGAATGCCACAAAATCTGCTAACAGGCTGCCATATTTGTTGCGCGTGCATGCATGCCTTTATGAATACAATATCAGAGAGTATCTCTGTATAACTTATGAATATGATAGCTCAGATATACAATCTTACTACCATCTGATATCCCAGTTATTTGCATTCCATGCTGTAAGGCTGTAACTTCATTATCTCAAATCACACATGCAGCCGGGTGTGCCCTGTTGAGGATGAAGATTCGATGCTACGTACTAAGGCACGGACCGTGTATACTATCAGACGCATATGTGTTAATGGGACACCGACGTGGCAAGTTGGTCTAGGCCAGAGACGATTCGCATGTCATAACGAAATTAATGTCAATTTTGCTCGATTTGAGAAGTCAAGGGTGCCATATTTGGCGGATTATTTGCAGGACTTGTCCGTGTCTTTATCATATAGTTATCAATAAAAATTATTGGTCAATCCAACCAAATGCGCAAAACTGAATCAACAAATATTGGTCCAACGTGTGCGTATCAATTCGTGCGAGAGTGGATTTCACATCAAGCACATATGTAAATCAAGCAACAAAGCTTTCACGGCACGGATGCATGTTGACATGATACCTCGTATCAAACAGCATACGTCTAGGTGTGGAAAGAGTTCCTTTTGGAAATCATGCCGAGATATAGGGTGATTGGTTTGTGGTCACTCTGACGCTTCGGTGCCCTAATGCAAAACCCCACAACCAATTCGAGTTCCACCTGCAGCGTGCACTACAAATGCGTGCCCAGTATACATCTCGATGTCGTACCCCGCTGAGATGGGCCCACACTCGCCCTCTGCATTGCCCTCCCCATCAGGAGTGTACATGCAGTCTGGGATCCACGGATCGAGGCTCGTGTTAAAGTAGTGTCCGCCCACCTGCTCTGCATCGCTGCATGTGGTCCCGGTGTGAATGTGCATGCCATATGACAGCACCTCCAACACCCCGCATCCAATCCTGCCCTCCGAGCCGTGCACTACAAATGCATGGCCAATGTTCTCCGCATATGGATATCCACTCTCGATCACGAACTTCCCGATCGCGTTACCCTCACCATCTGGGGTGTACGTCACATTGTTCCACGGGTCAGTCTCACTCATGGGGGTCCAGAAGTGACCCCCAGCTTCATCGCACGTCATACCCTCGTGAATGTGCATACCCCAAGACTGCTCTGCAAGGATCCCGCATGCCGCCCTGGCTGTGCTGCTATCATGCACCACGAACGCACGCCCCATGTTCTCGCTGTACGGAAACCCACTGTCAATATCGAACGACCCACGTGCAACTCCAAGCGCATCCGCCGTGTACATCGCCGCATTCCAAGAGTCGGTTTCTCCGGTGAAGTAGTGGCCCCGCGCGTCGTCGCAGGACAGCCCCTCGTGCACATGTAGCCCGGCAGTCTCATTTGGGCGAGCACCCGCGATGTCGTACATCACTGTTAATGCAGTTGTGTTCTTCTGAGTCACTGACACTGTGCCCGTGATGCGCAAGGTGCCCGTGTAGCCCGGGTACTCCATCAGCTCGCCAGTGCTCAAAACACTGCTCTGAGTGCCACTCAGATTGTACTCCACCTCCAAACCTGCCTCACCCCGGCTTCGCATTACAGTCACCGTGCCGCTAATGTTGGTGAAGGCCCCGTTGTACCCTGGGTACGCACTCATGCCACTCTGTAGCTGCCCCGGCTGCGCGCCTTTCAGGTTGTACATCACCCGTAGATCATTCTCGCACAACCCGCTTGGCGTTACCTCGATTGTACCTGACATCCCACTGAGGTTCCCAGAGTACCCCGGGTATGTGTCCAGCGATGTTGTTAGAGATCTGCGCTTGTCACTCTTGTAGTCGCATTTTATTGAAGCACCACCAGGGAGTGTTTCAGAATTGTCGCGGGTGTATTGTGATTCTTGGTCGTAGTTGGTGTCTTCGGCCTCTTCACGGCGCGCAGCGATCGTGATCAACCCGCACCACCCAAACCCATCCCGCACCATCAATCAGCAGTGCACAAATACGGCATAAACCACGTTCACAGCATGTTTGCGTACACTGTTGGCACTGGCATTTACATGTGCATGTGACATCATATACACACATTTATATGCCACCATATCAATATCATCGAACCCCGTATATACAGGCTATGAACATGATCCGACGAATTCATACATTTGGATGGGTACTATATGCCCATCGGATACAACTGTTTGCGGCCAGGCTGTATTCGTTGTCACATTACAATAATATGCTCCATCCATTTCGGATGATTGACATGAATTGTGATTAGGGATTTATTATCGTATGTGTATCGTATCGTAGCGTATCTTATCTTATATTTCATTTTATATTCCCCTTTTCTCAGTTTTTCCTTTAGTTCTTTCTTTCTTTCTTTACGACATGATGCAACATTTATTGTCCGCTACCGTTGTTCAGCTAACTTTGATGGGTAGATTATGTGAGTGTGATTTGAGGATATTTTGAAGTATGCCCACATGTCGTTGCTTTTGAGACTGGCCATTGATCACATTTGTGGAAATGTTCGGGACACTGTCTTACTATTTATATTGAGTTGATATATCTTATTATTCCCCCCGCGGTGGATGATACCGTCCTGAAGTTTTTCAGGGCCTGCATTTTTTGTGGGTGCCCCTGTTTTGGCGTTGCGATCCCGTGCGTGGCGTGGCAGGGTGTATACAAAAAATTATCTTATGTGTCCACATATGTGTTTGCTCTTCTATTGCTCAAATATGTCTTTACACACGTATGCACATGATACAATCATTCAACCCGTGCATAGCCGTGTTTAGACGCGTTGGTTTTGGGCATGCAGAAATGTGTCGAGGCTCAATTATATATGTATGTGTTTTGCCCGCTTGCTACGATCGGCGTTTATAGTTCAATGCCCTTTGGGTGTCCGTCCCAAAGGGTGCGCATCTGCGCGATGCCACTTGGCATACACATATAAGTCACAATGACTACAGTAGCAAAATAGGCATGCGCGGTCAACATGTGCCCACCATATGGCTTCGTCTTACCTGGGTATTCGTTGCCAAAGCAGTCGTGACGGGTATGCGATGTGATGTGAAGCCGCCCTGTGCTGGCCCGAGCACGGGGTATAAATGTTGCAATTGCGTCGCCGTTGTCACTGCCATTGGAATTTGACATACGGTTGTGTGACCGTTCGTCATCAGCATGTGATGTGTGTGTCGCCGATGATGATGATGATGATGATGGTGTGGTTGCATCTAACACACATGACTCCCCATTCACAAGGACCCCAGCAAATCAATTACACATATGCACTTTGAAGAGAACATGTTGATGTGGATTTATGTTTTGATTTTAACGCTGGTATTTGAATTAATGTGTTTGCCATGGATATTTTTGCCATAGCCAAAATCTCAAAGAGAATGCAGCGCCTCCTAAGGCATCAAAAAACTCATCGGACGCAATATAATGTCAATATCGCAATGGGCACGTTGCATGATTTGTAGATACGGCTCTAAACGTTATAGAATTATCATTTGTCGGACCCAAATAATTTATACTATGATAAGTTTATTTTGTGGTTCCACATATGGTTCGAGTGGACACTACCGGTATCAAATTGCAAACCGTGTGGTAAGGTGAGGAAGTCAAATTGCGGATAACTATTGCCAACAATACTAGAATATGTTGGCACATAGTCATCGAGACGATAATCAGTCATCCGCAAACAAATTGCTCAAATATATCTGCACGCACACATGCATATGATACATTCAACCCGCGTGTCATAGCCGTGTGTAGGCGCGCGTTGGTTTCGGGCATGCAGAAATTTGTCAAGGCTCAATTATATTACCGTATGTGTTTTGCCCGCTTGCTACGATCAGCGTTACTTTATATTTCAATGCACTTTGGGTGTCCCAAAGAGGGTGTACGTCTGCGCGATGCCGCTTGGCATACGCATATAAGTCACAATGAATACAGTAGCAAAATAGTCATGCGCGGTCAACATGCGCCTACCATATGGCTTCGACTGACCTGGATATTCGTTGCCAAAGCAGTTGGTCTCGTGACGGATATGCGATGAGAAGCGAAGCGGCCCTGTGCTGGCCCAAGCACGTGGTATAAATGTTGCAATTGTGTTGCCATCATCACTGCCATCGGAATTTGGCATGCGGTTGTGTGACAATTCGTCATCAGCATGTGATGTGTGTGTTGCAGATGCTGATGATGCGGTTGCATCTAACACATACACGTGACTCCCCATTCACAAGGACCCCAGCAAATCGTTCACACATATGCACTTATATGAAATTAGGTATGTGTTGTCGGTAATGCCGTGTACAGTTGTCAAATCGTTATTGGTTCAATTGGTCAACATTCAGGTTGTTGAGAGCCAAAGATGGTGGATCGTGCTATCATGTAATGATATTATGGAGTATACAGTAGGAAGCGGAGTCTAGAGTGCTATCGCCTTTACGTGGGGTCATTAGACGAATATGATGTGTTGTTTGCATGAATCCTGCAAAGAAAAAGGGAAATATACGCCCTTATTCAGGGTGTCGGGGTTGTAGTCCCCATTACTGGCCATGCATACTGCATTATATTAGTTTTCTCTGAGTGGTAATTTTCAGGTGAAATTTGCATTTTGATGTGAAGGTGAAGGTGGGGGGAACACGCTTTCAAAGTCTGGCATGACCGTATGCAACATTTTATGTGGCAACATAAGAGCCATTGTGTAGTCTGATATGCGAGCAAACTATTATGATCACAATGGTGTGCTGCTATATCTATCATCAAAGGGTCTTGGCTACTATTTGTACAATATGTGCGTATTCAGAAGAAAGGTCCTTAATGATACACACATATCAGAAATGCCTGATGTTGAGAGTACCATAGTTACGTCGCCGCGTACATGACGTGCTCGCACAACATCACAAACCAAAATTAGCAGTATGACGGACACACCACCGGTCATATCAAGTCGTATGCAGTCATGCAGCAAAAGGGGCGTCATGAAGACTACAATCGTGCACAGTGTGAAGGGTTTCTATTTCTATTTTCATCTCCTTTATTTTTTCACAAATACTACTTGAAGTTACATTGATTGATATTGAAAAATAGCTTGGCACTTCTGGCTGGGTTTGGCAATGTCTCTGTTGCGGAATCAGTTTCGAAACCTGAAATTTGGGTGATTGAAATATTTGCATATCTGCAAGGATCGGCTGTAACAACCACTGTAAGTATGGAACTGTTAGAAACACCGAATGTTAGCTGGAATCGAATCGGCGAGGCGCTGCGGTTGCGAATCATACATGTATCCATACCACACGCACAAATTGTCGGTGCCGCCTTCATTGCAGCATGCGTACAGCATATGCGTACAGCACAGATGCGTATGAAATCGGCATATACACTGCACAGCGCGGTATGTGCAGGGAAATCACCGTGTGAGAGGCGATTATGAATTTTGTGTCCTGGGATGCCTCGCGCATGTACAATGGTCGTTGGTACATATGCATCAGCAACTTGCAAGACGGATATGTAATGATGAAAACCAACTACGCACAATCTTGCATGCACACAAATTCCGCATTGATCCATGATTTTGGAGGGCGGGGCGGATGTATGTGCCACGGTGTTTGGTGGGCTGATGTGTGCTCGTGTAAAGATTCCGCGTGCGGGACAACATGGTCGTTTATTCAACGACGACTGTATACACGCATCACATCACAAGGCAACGCAACTAAGTGCTTAGTTTCAGTTTCGATAACTGTATCCAATCGTCGAAAGCCTCGCTCGATTGTGCTAAGCTGTCAACCAGGGCTATCATCACTTTGTGACCACTAGATATTATTTTCTAGTGAGCTTTGTATTATTTTCTGGGGAACTTTGTTTGTCTTAATTTCAGATTCTGCTTCACTTCCACTAGCATATGTATACCCTCACGGCGGACTAGAGGAGTAGAGTCTAAATGGTTGGACTCATCATCATTGAAGTTTAGTTCATCGGTAAGCCAAAAGCAGAGCAGGGTTGTAATACATGTTTTGAGACGGTGCTGTCAACTGAGAGTATTTTTGAGAGAACGGCCCATATTTCGAAAAATGCTGGCCCGGTCCATCAGGTGAGTGCATATGCATAACGACTGTAGTATGTACTGTACACCGTAGTCATCAGGAGGGGAGTAGAATATGCTGTACAGAACATATGCCATCTTTTATATATATATCCATTTCTTATCCCACACATGTGTACACCCACCCACACACACACGCGCCACCTAACCAGTACACACTCGTGTTTTGGTTGAAGCGTGCCCGTGAATATGAGCAAGCTAAAACTCCCCAGCACGGGATTGGCAGGGTTCGGTTGTGGCTTTGGATGTTGGTGCGAGTGGCGGGACGGGACAGCCCTTACACTTGTCCGGGTCGGCACTGTTCAAATCTGCGACACCCTCGACATAATAATAACCACTGCCCTTGACATATGTTCACAACACCACCCTCTTTCTACTGTACAGTATAATTTGTGCACGTCGAACGATGACCCGAGTTTACACTCTCTTAGCGACTGAGGTGTGTAATGATCGGTCTTAATTAGGAGTTTCACCACCCTCGGAGTGTATGCCACACCCTAGTACCACGCCAATTTGTTGGTATATACCCAAAACGCGGAGAATTTGTCGATGTAAGTTGTAAAGGCGTAATTATCGCACGCGATCAAGCAGTAACGGGTACGCACTCGATCGATCGTGCGCACAGCATACCGAAGGCCCAACTACTTCATTTCAGAAGTGTAGGTGCGCACACAACGCAAATTGTGAAAAGTGCAATCTCTTCATGGGTCCGAATTTCGGTCCACACAACATATTTTTATAATTACTTGGGTGGAATATCCGTATATATGCGTGGGCGTCACGCACGTGTGTGGCGTTGTAGTTGGATGCGCGTGCACTTTTGATTGCATTTTTATTAAGCCAATAATCATAGGTGTGCTCAGGATTGGTCTCTCACGCAAAAGTAAAAGTGACGCGTACTTTTAGTAGAATTATTTTTGCAGAGGCGTGTATCTTACGCGTTCTATATTAATCTTTGTGATGATTATGCATTCTCAATACACGCGTCGCACGACCATTATTTTTACCACTAACGCTAAAAGACCATCAGCGCCGCGCACGCTCGGTGCGGGGCGACAACGATTGTTAGTATACACACCTGTTATAAATGGGCGGCGATAATATGAGTGGACAGCTGGTTCGCCAATGCGATGCATATACGTGTGTTGCCCACTCTGTTGCGGCCAGAGAGAGGGTCTAGTCACTCGACTGTTGAATTGCCGCAAGATGGAGGCGATTTTCCCTCCGTCATGAAAGGGGGGCACATGATCGGCTAGCATGTGTGATACTATTGTCGACAGCATTAGAAAGAGTGCGAACCGTCGTCGAGTCCCCCGTGCTGTTGCTGAATCGTTTATGGATAGTGAAGAGCCCATCACAACTGGCATGAAGTGATACAATATCCGCATCATGTGTGCTTCGTACGCTCCTATCAATATGCAATCGGCTAGCGGAGTATGTAAATATATATAGCTCGTGCATGCGAAGATTTGATTGTACGTAGAATAAGTCGCTCCGGCTATAGATGCTGTGGTCTTTCAATCAGGGTGCGAAATTTGTCCGCAGTCATCGCGCATTGTGTGCGCCTTCAAGATTACGAGTCTCGCATCACCTTATGATAATGCTCATAACGACGTCCTCTGCAACGTCCTCTGCTTATATTTTTTAGGCTTTTGACACGAATTTTACCCTAGTGGCATCAGGTCATACTTTAAGATATCTTATACGACAACGTCACCTGCAACAGTACACACGTTAAAAAACCGCGCCCTTCGTTGCAGCGAAGCACTCCTACCTGCCTGGTTTACCTCTGGCATTTATGATCTTAAATATATGACAGAATATGATATCATATATATCATCTTAAATATATGACAGATATATAATCATGACATCAGTACCGTATGGCCTGTCACTGCCAAAATATGTCGATCTGGCGTGGACAGACTCGCGGTATACTCGCGGTGTGGTGATGATACGTGCATAAATAAAGGCAGACCGTCTGAGAATGAAAAGGCAGTGCTCGAATCGTGCAGAGTGGCCAGATGCGCCGACGCGGCCTATGAAGTATTCTCGTACCGGGAGATTCTTTATTGCCTATTAGGGGGAAGCGGATCCCCGCACGTTATATAAGCTACTGGAGGGGGGGTTGCATTTGGCAGCATTTCGCCTGCGGCGCGCTTCCAATGTATGAGCTGCGTACCTGAAGATCATTGCACTCCCCGACAGTGGTTCGGCTTATTTTGGCTTTAGGGCGATTGATGATGGGACATTCCTTTCACTGAGGGGTTCGTAGTGAATCATACAATTTGAACCACTCACTGCCCTTTACACATATCCAGAGGTTTACGTTGGGCAATATCCATAACCTATGGACCCGGTGTTGTGTTTTAGGATCCCAACCGGCCAAATTGCTGTATTTATCGTACCTAATCAGCAGGCGCAAATAAAGATCAAATCGCAACCTACGGGCGACGATGACAGAGTGCCGATCTGACGATCGCCAGACGAAAACGCCTAGGCGATCTCAGCACCAACGCCAGTACGCCAAACGCCATTGCCAGCCAAATCAGGCCATAATTGAGCCGTCGCACGAGTGAGAATGGCTTAAGTATGTGTCACAACTATAATGGAATATTTCTATGATGTAATGTAATCGCTGTGGAATCGCAGGAATTTAAAAAATACAACTTTTTTTCATTTTCCCAAAAAAATATTTTTTCAGGGTGAAATCGCCGAAAAACCGTTGTTTTTAGCTTGATTTGGTGTTCTACTCCATTACGCGGGTGAGGAGTGCAGCGATTCGTGGAATTGATGGGTTTCCGATGTCCGGTAATTAATCCTGATGGTCACCGCAATTTGAAATTTTGGGAAAAAAAAAATTGGCTCAAATCGGCCGAAAATCGCGGTTTTTTGCCTGTTTCGGCCTGTCGCGGGCCTGTTTTGGCGCTCTACGCCACTCGGCGCGTGTGGAGTGCACATATTCGTGGAAATGAGGGTTTTCACATATCACCTAAGCACTCCTGATGGGAATCGCAATTTGAAATTTTGGAAAAAAATATTTTTTTGGCCCAAATTTCAACAGAAATCGATTTTTTTGCCTGTTTCGGCCAGTTGCGGGCCTGTTTTGGCGTTCTATATGTACGTATATTATATACTCATGCGTGCGAAGTGTGCATATTCGTGGTCTCCAGGCCTGTTTCAGTTGGAAATTTGTAATTGCATACGAGTTGCCATCACGAGGAACACAAGCCTGTCATTATCAAAACATGAATGTAATTTGTTATTTGGATAACAATTTGCTGGAGCACAATGGAAGCGTGCTTTGGCCCATAACCTAACACTTTTCAGGAAACATTTGCATTTCTTTTGCTCTTCACATCTCATTGCCAATAGGCACACTGCATAGCATTTCAATAAAAATAGCTTTCTTTTTACATGCTTTTAAGTGTGTGAGAGAAAATCTCTTTTTGGAATATCTTCTCTAGGCTGATTCACAGCTTCACATGCTTTTTAGGCTGATGCACAGGCTCCAATTTAACCAGATCTAGGGGCGGCCCATGCCAGGTCCATAAAACGGGTCCCATGATTGCCGCGGCTGTGAGGACCACTCAGGCGGAAGCTGCCTTGACAAGGCTGCATTCAGCCTCATCGCCTGCCGTAAAGGCATCGTGACCAGCTGCTCAGGGTACTGCTGCTGCACCGCCAACGCATAACCTGGCATGGCATCATGGGCCGCACGGCCGTGGGGTGCCCGATAGGTCTGCGCATACGGGGTCTGCGCAGCATACGGGTCCAGCCCCAGCATCATGGGCGGGTACTGGGGGAGGGCGGGGAGGGCGCGCCCGTGATGTTGGGGAGGTACGGCATCCGAGTTATAATAAACCCCACCATACACCCACTCATATGGCATCTCCGGCGGAGCAGTCTCACCAGGGGAGCTGGGCGCGTGGAAGAGCGCGGGTCTTGACGGTGCAGCTGCGGACGGTGCTGTTGCGGTGGCAGCTGCGGACGGTGCTGTTGCGGTGGCAGCTGCAGGCGGTGCTGCTGCGGTGGCAGCCGCAGGCGGTGCTGCTGCGGTGGCAGCCGCAGGCGGTGCTGCTGCGGTGGCAGCCGCAGGCGGTGCTGCTGCGGTGGCAGCCGCAGGCGGTGCTGCTGCGGTGGCAGCCGCAGGCGGTGCTGCTGCGGTGGCAGCTGCAGGCGGTGCTGCTGCGGTGGCCGCTGCAGGCGATGCTGCTGCCGTGGCCGCCGCTTGCGGTGCTGCTGCCGTGGCAGCTGCCGTGGCACCTACCTCCGGCCCTGGGGAGGCAGCCGACGCAATCCCTGCCTGGGCCAAGGCGGCTGCCCCCTGCGCCAACTGCATCTTCAAGGCCTGGATCCTCACCTGAGCCTCCAACTCGGCAATCTCCGCCTGACGGGCCTTCGACGCCAACACCGGAGGTTCAGCTGAGCTCGGTGTCACCTCCCTTCGCCCCTCCCAACCTTCCGACTGTGGCCTGGCCAAGTCCGTCGTCAGGCTCCCCGTCGCCGCGCGCTCCCTGTTAAACAGCTCCGCGGCGTCTGCACTGTGATGATGCGGCCGGCTGTCAATGGGCGTGTTGCGGCCCACTGAATCGTTGAAGAGGTTCAGGGGATCGAGCACTCCCCCAGGGGAGTGCTCGAAAGGCCCTGAAGGAGTACCCACCTGCGTACCCAGCTCCTCCAAAACCCGCGGGGCTCGCGCAGACAACGGCCCTCCTGGTATGCTTGCTCCTGCCTGCTCCGTGTCCGTGTCCGACAATTCGTCCGGCTCCGACTGTGCAGCACGAGGGCCATGAACTGGACAAGGGCTCCTGCGTTTCCTGTCGGAGCCACCCTCCACTGCTGCCGCCGCTGCCTGCTGCGAGCGCGTTCGTCTCAAAGACTGCAGTGGGGCACAAACCTCAGGCACTCTCTGAGTGGAGCCGAACGCGGCGAGAGTCTCGGAGATGTTCCCCTCAGCGCCTGTTCTCCGCGCCTTCGTGCTTGTGCCGCGCTCCGGTCCTTTAACCCCAGTGCCCGCGGGGCTACCTCCCCGTCCACGCTTCTTACTCACCCGAGGAATTGCCAATGCCTTCCGCATCCCTGCCAGGGTTTCCGCCCTGTCCTTCTTCTCCTTCTCCCTCTCCGCTGCAGCCTTCTCCTTCTTCGCCTTCTCCCTCTCCGCTGCTGCAGCCTTCTCCTTCTTCTCCTTCTCCCTCTCCGCTGCTGCAGCCTTCTCCTTCTTCTCCTTCTCCTTCTTCTCCGCTTCTGCTGCTGCTGCTGCTGCTGCTGCAGTCACCGGCGGCTTCAACTCGCCGGTCAACGTCTCCGCATGCCCCTTCCCATATGCCTGCAAACTTTTCATCACCCGAATCACCCCCTCCTCCACCAGACCGTGCTTAAAGGAATTGTATGCCTCATCAAAAAAGCCTCCTTCCGCGTTCATGTTGTCGTACAGTAGTGCTGCACCTCCCATTCCCTGGCTTGTGTTAGCAAACTTAGCTTGCTGTTCAACGCCGTAGCGCGGAACAGCACCCTCCTCCGCGGAATCTTACTCCCCACTGGATCCGCCACAAGCCACGGCCCATATACCCAGCATGCGTGCCGTCCCTTGTTTTGCACCTTCCTTTGGCTTCACGATGGGGCCACCAATCCAGACCACATCCTTGTGCTGTTCGTGGTACACAACCCTCCCAAAAGCCACCGTATCCCTCAGAAGCTCCCGCAACGCCAGGCACGCATCATACTCCTGTGGCTCCCCAAGCACCACACTCCTCCCCATATCCTCGTCAACCTCATTGATCGCGTTCGCGAAGTCGATCTCCCGCTCCAGGGCAGTCATTGCCTGGGAAGGCTCCGAGGTAGTGGCTCGCTCAATTCCTTGCGAGTCATAATGCTTTCTTCTGCAAGGGTCATGCCCAACCACAAACTCCCAGGGCGACGCAGTTATGGTGGCGGATCCAGAGACTGGAAAAGTGGTGTTTTCCGGAAAGAGGTCTTCCACCGCTGTAATGTAGGTGTGCGCTGACGCACGAAAAGTTCCACTTTGCATCTCCACCGCGTTGTGGATTAGCCTGCCGTCGAAGATCACCACGCTCTTTGCCGGCAGGAAGCAGGTCACCGGCCGAAGGCTGTCCAGGGTGGCCCCATCCCCCAACTTATGCGACTGGGGGTACACCGTAAAGGGGTACATGTCCGTCAGGACTAGCATGACGGACAGCGCACCATAGTCCCGATGCTTCTCCTGAACCAACGCCTGCGGGTAGGTGAGCAGGGCGGTTCGCGCCATGTCACCTTTCGGCACCTCCAGCTTCCCGAACTTGTCCCCCACCGCAGCTATGACGTCCTCAGCCACCTGTTCAAACCGTTTGTAAAACGGCGTGCCCTCCACCAGGTTCCCGATCCACCTCTTCCCGTCCTTCAGGGTGTCCAGCTCCCCATTGGCCTTCTTCTTGAACGCCCTGAAGTTGTTTCTGAACACGGAGCTCGGGGCCAAATCCTTCTGGAACTCTGCAACCAGAGCCTTAGCCGATATCGTGTCCTGCAAATGACCGACACAATACCCACCCTCTGCAAGCCTGTGCCTCCAGTGCTCGTCCAGCAGCACGCCTTTTGTAAAGTGAGGCTGCTCCTCCGCATTCTTTGCCCCCTCCGCAGCAGGCACCTTAGGAGCAGGCGTCTCTCCAGCATCTTTGCCCTCCTCTGTATCTGGCACCTCCCCAGCGGACTGATGCTTTGAAACTGGGGCCTCCACAGCAGGCACGTCCACGGCAGCAGGCGTCTCTGCAGCAGCCGTGCCCTGCTCTGCAACTGGCTGATCCTCAGCAGACTTGTGCTGAGGATCAGGGGCCTCCACAGCAGGCATGTCCTGTGAAACCGGGGCCTTCACAGCAGGCACGTCGACGACAGCAGGCGTCTCTACAGCAGCCGTGCCCTGCTCTGTTCCTGGCACCTCCAGAGGGGCCGCCGCGGCAGCTGTGCCCTGCTCTGCATCTGCCTCATTTTCCACCTCAGGGCCAGGATCCGCTGCGTCGGCATCGCCTGCCTCCTTCTTAGAAATTAGCGACAACTTATGCTTCTCCACCAGCCCGCCTCCTGGTTCTGCGCGAACTACTGCTGCGAACGTGGGCGCCTCCTGTAACTGAGCTTCGTCCATGTTTCCAGCAGCCTGCTGCTGCGCTGCCATTCCCTCAGCCTTCTCCGCGCTGGCAGCAGCAGCACCAGTATCCGCAGCAGCCTGCCCATCATCAGGGTTCGGCGAGGCCGTGCACGCCCATTTGACAGGAGGCTGTCCAACGCAGAGATGGCGCCCGCATGTATCCGGATTGCTGTGTCCGGATTTTCGGCAGTTCTTGTGGAACCCGCGCTGGCAGGTCGCGCAGGTAACAAGCACTGGGAAGTGATTCTCCGAACCCATTCCGCAAAAGAGGCAGAACACGCGGGCCAGGATCCCGCAGCGCCCGCATTCCCTTGGAAACCGCTTTTCCCCTGACGGTGTGAGCTGGCGCGACGCGCACCCAACGTGGAAGGTGTCGGAGCACATGTCGCAGGTCGCCAACGCCAGCCTCGTTCGATCCAACGAGTCGTCGGGATGGGGGCACCCTTGCACATTGCAGGCGGGTACTCCTTCACTCTCGGCGACACCTTCCACCAGTTTCCGATCTGACTTAGGATGTTTGCGCCTTAAACCAGCTGGCACGGCTGCCCCAACCGCTGCTGCATAGGTGATTTTATTCTGCTTCATTATTAGAATATTAGCTCCCAATTTATACCAAAGTAACCGTCAATGCCTTCGTCCTCGATCCAAACGTCAATTGCGCAACGAAAACACGCGAAGAAAGTGCTATGGTCGCAGATAGCGTACAGTTCGCAGGTTGGCGTTACCGTTACAAGCACTCGAGCTCTCAGTGAGCAGGTATCGCACTTTTGGTCCGACATGCTTACGGTTTTTAGGGGTCTCGTTCAGTTGTAAGATGTCGGGGGAGGGCTCTGATATACATTATCGCCTTCCCGATCATCCCATCTTTTGATCGTGTGGGCGAACCGACATGCCGATTCGAGCTTCCTGTGAGCAGGTATCGGACTTTTGGCCTGACATGCTTACGGTGTCGTGACGGAATTTCAATTAAATTATCCGATATGCATTATCGCCCTCCCGATCAGCCCATCACCTAATCGTGGGTGCGATACACGCGCCACGTGAAATATGACATGTCCGGGTGATAAATCATTACACGATCGAATCTTGAATCGAAATTTATGAATCGCCCGCAGGATCGACGAATTGGTTGATCGTGGGTGCGATACACACGCCACGTGAAATATGACATGTCCGGGTGATAAATCATTACACGATCGAATCTTGAATCGAAATTTATGAATCGCCCGCACGATCGACGCAGCAGTTGATCGTGGGTGCGATACACACGCTACGTCAAATTTGACATGTCCGGGTGATAAATCAAGAAATGGCGAATCGCCCCCACGATCGAACAGTCATTCCATCCTGGGGGCGATACTTACGCTACGGATATTTTTCGTGAAAGGACTATTCATATTCCTGATGCATGTGGGAGTCCGTTCATTAAAAGTTCAGACATGCAAATATGTTTATTGAAGGCGTGCTTTCGCCCGTAGACTCCTTACATGTTTGCCGCTTATGAGTGGCGTTTTTCGAAAAGGGATGCCTCCTCCTTCTTACCTTGTGGATGTATTGCCATGGCTGATGAGCCTCGGCGACATGGCGCGGAACTTGCCTTTGGAGTTTCCTATTGCACCAACGAATGTGGATCATGCAACAGAACTAGCGGGGCAGATCTCGGAGTTCGTCGATAAATGGAATGTGTTAACTGGGAATAAACCGAGCAGAGATCCTAGCGTGCTGCAGGCAGGTGGGGTTGGGAGGAATGCGAGGAATGCGCCCACACCTACCAGTACCGTTAAGAAAAGGCGCCTTGATCAGAATGCGCGAAGGAGGGAAGCTCGATCTAGGAAGCGTTTAGACTTGGGCAAGGACGCGGTGGAGGTCTCTGCGCCTCAAGCACGGGTGAAATCGACGCTGGGTCCCTTAGGCGCCACAGCAGCCTCCGCAGGAGCCTCAGCGGTGGGTTGCCTGGTGCCGCATGGAAGTATACAACACTGGAACAACAAGCTCAAGGAGGTTTTCATGAACAAGCCGCATCTTATTGGTGGGGCGCTCTCGAACTTTGTGCGCACCTTACCCGCGGAAGAGAAAGAAGCTGTGCGGCTAAGATTTCTGTCAGAGGAGGATCGCGTAGGAGGAACGATCGTGTCGAGCTTGCGGGCTTCGTTCGCCGCTCTAGCTGGCTATGGTTCCAGGCAGAACGCTGCCACGCGCATGGCGGGCGCAGCGATGGTATTTGGCAGAGACGTGGAGGGTGTTGAGGGTGCTGTTGCAAGCATCTTGGCGATAAATGTGAAGGTGGTGAAGGATGGACTCGTTGGGCACCGCAACTTGCTGTTGGGAGCTGCCCTTGGGACAGCGCAACGGCTTAATGCCGGTCTTCTGGCAGGGTTGGTCCTGGAAAACCTGCACATGGCCAACCGTGCTATAAGCGCGGAGCTGACCCACAAGATCCAAGCCTTCTGGCTGAGTGCTGGGATCAGTCGGGTGTCCACGTGTAAACGGGACGTGATCCAGCTGCGGCATATTGATGGAAGCGTGGAGAAGGTGTCGAAGCAGTGGTTGGAAATGACACAGTTGGAGGTGTTCCGCAAGTTCAAGAAGAAGTTTCCCGCCAAAAAGATCGAACTCCGATCTTTTGAGACTCGGAAGCCGAGGCAAGTGCAACGACTCACCCGAAGGGACACCATTTCCTGCTGCTGCAGGTACCACGAGGATATGCGGTTGGTGGTGGAGGCGTATGCTCGTTTCCAGGAGGTGGGCCACTCCGGCTGCAAGTGCACGGACGCGTCGTGTTGCCCTCGCGTTGGAGGCCTTCGGGCACGGCTGTCTGCCCGTAAACCATTTCCTGCTTTCCCGGACTTCAAGTGTGGTCGAGTGGAGGTGGGACGGTCAACCTCCGGTTTCACGGCATCGCTGCTGTGTCCAAGACAGCGGTCGAACGGAGAGCACGAGGACCACCACGACATGCCCTGCTTGGAGGGTTCTTGCAAACGGTGCGGGGGGCTGCAAAACTGGTCGTTGTGTCCGGCGGCGGTTTCCAACACTGCCACGCTGGACTGGCACACCTACGAGAACGTTCATATCGGAGTGGACGAGGACGGGAAGAACAAGCACCGGGTGCAGTTCGTCCAAAAGACGACCACTGCTGGTGAGCTGCTTGCAAAACTGCAAGCTCTGCTCCTTGGCCACGCCCCAGGGGAGTCCCCAAATTGTGTGTGTTCGGGCACGTTTGTGCGGAAAGCGGCGGACGGGAGTTGGAGGTTGGAGAAGTTGGTCGGTGTGCCTGCTGCCCAACCGTGTCGATTTTTGAAGCCGTATGCCTACCACTGTTTCATGGCCACGCACTCCATGACAATGTTCAACAAGTGCAAGGCGGGCTTGCCTTTGGGGCACTGCCTCATATTGTTTGACTTCAGCGAGAACCACGCTCTGAACATTCCCAGGGCGATTCAGTCGTTGCACTGGATAGTGGAGCAAGCAACGCTGCTGTGTTGTGTGTTATGGCGGCACGCGGTTGGTTCCGTGGATGGTCAGACTTCCACCGAGGCCAACCCAATAATAGTGAAGGACCTGATCTACCTCATTAGCGACACCTTGCCGCACTCCCACCGAGGTATCCAACATATGAGGAAACTTATCGTCAGTGAGTACTTCGTGAAGAGAGGTATACCTCTCCCCAAATTCATGCATGAGTGGGCGGATGGTAGTGCGGCACAAAACAAATGCGCAACCGCATTTGCCGACGTGGTGGAGAGCGGGCGGGAAGAGTCGGCAGAGTGGCCCCGAGGGCTTGGCATCCCGACACAGCGCAACTTCTTTGAGACGTCACATGCACGAGGTGAGCAAGACGCGATGGGAGTAGCGGTGGAGCATGAGGCAAGCTTGGCGGTGATGTCCACAACCGACAAATGGCATTGTAAAATACTGGACGCCAAAAGCTTGTACGAGTTCTGCATGGAAAGGTTGCAAAAGCCGAAGGATAGCGCTCGCGACAGAGGTGTTCAGTTCGGGCAAAGATTTTTCTTTCTGGTTGACGGCAAGGACGTGGACATCTCTGGACCTGGGTTTGACACGGTTGACCGGACGTTGGCGTTACACTCGGTGCGTGCAGGGGTGGGGTTGTTGGTGGGCTTGAAGCGGGACCGACAATGTTATTGCGATTATTGTTACGCGCAGTGCGCGAAGGCACAACCTGACACGGAGGGTTGCCTGTACCGGAGTCACGTGGACAGCTGGGAGCAGTTCACCTTGACTGAGGCAACCGAATCTGAAGCCCGGCGCACCAGAACAAGAGTCGCGGAGGCCCGCGATGACGTGAGTGTGAAGGTTGCACGAGGAAACACTTTTGCAAGGCTGTCTGGGGGAGATCCTAATCACCCCTACTATTTGGTGAAGGCGTTGAGCGAGGTGAAGCAGGTGATCAACGCGGATGGGATGCGAGACGACTACTACTCGCCTGGTGGGGAGGGCGTAAAAAATAATGCTACACCGGGGGAATTTGTCGTTGAAGGCCGATTCTATGAGTGGGCGGATGAGGAAAGCTGCGAGGAGTACTACATAGACACATCCAAGAAATGTCTGACATATTCGCATCATGTCGTGTGTGTGGAAGTGACAATGACCAGACGCAAATACCGCGGTAAGGAGTTTTATAGGTTGACCGATGCTGAGCACCAGCGCATCCTAGGGTTGTTGTGAAGAAGTATAACTATCACAGCAGGATAGATCACTAGAATCTTAGAACCCAAACAACACCATGCTGAATAGCATCTACTCTCGGCGTGTTGTGCATAACGCCCAACAAGGCCCACGCAAAATATGCCAACATAACAAGGATTCTGTAATCGATTTGGGTAAATTTCAAATTGTGAGTCCCATCAGGAGTGTTTAAGTGATATGTGAAAACCCTCATTTCCACGATTGTGTGCACGCCGCACGCGCCGAGTGGCGTGGAACGCCAAAACAGGCCCGCGACAAGCCGAAACAGGCAAAAAAATCGATTTCTGTTGAAATTTGGGCAAAAAAATATTTTTTTCCAAAATTTCAAATTGCGATTCCCATCAGGAGTGCTTAGGTGATATGTGAAAACCCTCATTTCCACGAATATGTGCACTCCACACGCGCGGAGTGGCGTAGAACGCCAAAATAGGCCCGCGACAGGCCGAAACGGGCAAAAAAATCGATTTCTGTTGAAATTTGGGCCCAAAAAATATTTTTTTCCAAAATTTCAAATTGCGATTCCCATCAGGAGTGCTTAGGTGATATGTGAAAACCCTCATTTCCACGAATATGTGCACTCCACACGCGCGGAGTGGCGTAGAACGCCAAAACAGGCCCGCGACAGGCCGAAACGGGCAAAAAAATCGATTTCTGTTGAAATTTGGGCCCAAAAAATATTTTTTTCCAAAATTTCAAATTGCGATTCCCATCAGGAGTGCTTAGGTGATATGTGAAAACCCTCATTCCCACGAATATGTGCACTCCACACGCGCGGAGTGGCGTAGAACGCCAAAACAGGCCCGCGACAGGCCAAAACAGGCAAAAAAACGCGATTTCCGGCCGATTTGGGCCAAAAAAATATTTTTTTTCAAAATTTCAAATTGCGGTGACCATCAGTATTAATTACGTGATATGTGAAACCCCTCAATTCCACGAATCGCTGCACTCCTCACCCGCGTAATGGTGTAGAACGCCAAAACAAGCTAAAAACAACGGTTTTTTCGCGATTTCACCCTGAAAAAATATTTTTTTGAAAAATACTTTTCGCAAAGTCCTAAGAATTCATGCGATTCCACTGCGACCGAAGTCCGATATAGCGATTCCATGGATATCATCGATTATGCATTTCGGCCATCTCACTCGTGCGACCGCTCAATTGACGATACCATTGTCAACCGAATGCCACACTCGATCGTCGTGGAGTAGGATCAAGCTGCAACCCCATCACTGCTCGCTCCACGAAGCCGGAAAATCTCGCTTCCATCACCACAAGCATTAACCTACACGGGCACGGGCCGCCGGGCCGCCGGCTCCGCCGATGCCGCCGCGTCATTTGACACCGATGCCCACGGTCGTCCGCATGGCGCGGTTTGCCACCGTCGTGCACAGCCATGGCATGCTCCGGTGCAACATGTTCAGCGAGAAGCAGCTCACCTGCTCTAGCCTGCTCCTCCACCGCAGGCGCCGCATCACCAGGCGCGGACGCACCAAAGAGCGCCGCGCCCGAAAACGCATCCTGCATGTATATTGCGTGGTGCGCGCCAGCCACACGATCCTTCGCGTGCACCCCGAGCACTAACATGCGTCGATAATGCTTCAGCTCCGCCAGCACGTCGACGTCTTTGGTGTCCTCCCCGCCACCAGATGTGTCCACGCACGGTGAAGCCGTACTAGGCGGACAAGTCGATGTCACCGCGACCGAAGGGTGGCAGGGGAACGAACCGACGTAGCTACCGCCAAACTCGGAATCCAGGCGGTTATTGTACATGGACAAATTGCTTGCACGTCTGGTCCGTAGGCCGAAAGGACGGCTACAGTGTACATCGGTGTGTTGTATTGCAATTGATCTCTTCCTGGGTTGATTATTTGCAGCATAATGTGCTGACGTCTGTTTCGAGTGGTCTGGCTTTATAAGGGAAACACTCCCAGCCGGTGTGGTAGCGGAGTAACTAACAAATAAAGGTTTAGTGGCTACTGCATTAATTCACAGTCCTATGACAAGGACTGGATCCATTTGTGGGCAATGGGTGCGTTTGTTTGATATACTTGGCATATTAGACGTTTCGCACCATATGTGGGTGTCCCAACATACCTCTGACCTTTATAGTCTTGGCATGAAGTAAATACCTCTGACCTTTATAGTCTTGGCAAGAAGTAAATTACCTTACCTTACCTTAGCCAATCAGCAGCAGCAAAGCTCGAATCCCAACGGGCGATACAGTCGAATGTCCGATCTCACGATCGCCAGACGCTAACGATGACAGTGCCACAACAGTCGCGTGTATGTACCACGACGCAACCGCGACGCCATGGCATGCTCGAACGAAAAATGCATCTTGCTTGCATTGCAGATCGTGGCCATTAGGCATGCGATGTCCGTAATGGTCGTCGTAGAAGCAGTTACCGTTGGAGCGCGCTTCAAAGAAAATGACTTCAGTTATTTTCAGCAACTGAAATGACTTCAATTATTTTTAGCATGATGTAACTGGCACTCTGTTTGGTTGCGGTTGTCGTAAGAGCGGGCAACGTCTGGACGCGATCTGATGTGACAATTATTTGCTCATTCAAAAAAACGTATTTGGGTTATGATTTCGGCGCATAAAGTAAAAGCTCTCGCATGCAAAACACCACGTATCTAGACCGCTGACAGAACACGTATTTCCATATGGCCATTCGCTTTTACAACATAATTAAAATAATCATCACACTGTGCACGTCTCTGGAAGAAATTCGCGAATTTCATGTAGCGCTCATAGAAGAGCTTGAGCGTTGTGAGGCGATCTATATTAGCAGCTTGACCGAATACCAAGCACCAATATGATCATCAACAGAGTCGGGATGCGCATGCTCATGAAATTTGGCATTTGCTTGTTGTTAAATGGAAATCGGCTTGCAAACGTCGAACATCTGCGTATACAACTCCATATTTGTGTGCGAGATGCAGTTTGGCGCAACTGTTGCCTCCGAAATGCGTCGTCGCGCACTGCTGCCATCATTTGGTTGCGGTCGAGTCCCTCCCCTGTGAGCACCACCGGGCAGTGAGGGGTGGTGTGAGCGATGGCGGTCGGGACGGCTGCTTGTGGCTGCTCTTGTTGGGGTACATGAACGAACACTTCCTCGATATCAGCTGGATACCGGTTGTGGCGGTGTCGCCACGTGTTGTCAAAGCCTGGGTCAGCTTTAAGCTGGATTCGCGCCACCAACTCCGGTGTGTACTTCCCTGCTGGCCAATGCTCCCCCGGTATCATACTTGGATGCAGGATGGTCTCCCGCAGGTAGGAGTACCGGTTGTAGAGGAACAGGCGCGCAAACGCTTGGTAAGAAGCCGGCGAGATCATGTCTTCGGGGCTGCGTGGTGGGGAGGTTGGTGAATCTGGATCCTGTTCGCTTGTCCTGGTGCTTGTCCAGCGAGTGAGCCTGCCGGGGACCCTGTGGGGATAATTCCCCGGCCACGGTCGCTGGCGATGGCTGTCCCATCCCCAACCCTTCTGCAAGGTGGGTTCAAACGCGGCCCACTGCGAGAACAGTTCTCCTTCTCGTCTGATGATCCTTCGTTCTTCTCGGCGGAGAAGGTACTGTTCGTCCCGTTGCTGCGACACATGTTCCCACCAGAAGGCATCTTCCTTGCGTAAGGCTTCACTCTTCGCTTGGCTCGCTCGCCTGAACTCATTGAAGATGCGATGTGCAGAGAGGAGGTCCTCCTCTCCTAGGTCAGGCCGCATGCAGAGCTCATAGTCGCCGTCCACGCTGAAGCAGTAGAGCACATCCAGGTCGGACCGCAGCAGGGGTAACAGGCTGTGCGCCAGCCGCATCTGGGTGTCAAAACTGATGCCCAGAACAATCAACCAGCATTCCAAGGAGTTACGAGTTGAAGCGAGCAAGCAAGCATCTATTGCATTGTTGGACCTGCATGCACTCTTGCTGTAGTTGGAATTATCGTGGATACGCTTCAGATATATAGATTTGCTGGTGGAAAAATCTCTTCTAGTAATGTTATTGGTCACAGCAGGAGTATCGGGCATGCTAGCTGGAGTACGGAAGATACGGCAGTCCAGGTCAGATATCCCCATCCTCCCGTATTTGAACTCGACAGCATCAGGCATGGCATCACTTTGAGAATCATCATGGCGGCACCCCGCTTTAAAACTTTGACTGTTACACCCGTATGTTCCTTTGGGAATGCATCTGAGTCAGACACCAGCCTTGCGATTCCTGCAAACATCACTGCTGAGATGTTGGCCTCTCTGGTTCGTAGACATTTTGGCGGTGACTCGATGGATAGGCTTTTTATGGACCAGGCGACCCATATCATGGCCTCCGACATGGTTATGGCCGAGATACTCACTAGTGATGCCAATTTGCAGGTGTATCTGGCTCCGGCACCGCAACCCTCTCCCGAACCTACTGTGGTTACACTATTGAACTTCCTTTTATCAAATTAATCGTTGATTTTTCTTTCATCGGACGACAATTGATAAAAACTAATTAACTCCTAGTGATGACAACTGTCCAACAAATCGATAGTAGTTAAATAAATATCCTGCTCATTGATCGTGCGAACAACAATAAACAGTGAATAGTTCGGAAATTATATAATGATTCCACCGCATATCGTGCGACAATCGACAATCGACAAAATAAATAAACAGTTGACAAACAGTCGACAACTCTCCAGCTGGAGAGTCGACAACTCTCCACGTCCAGCTGGAGAGTCTCCAGGTAACGGCAATCACGGTAAACAATTGCACAGGCGGCACAAATTTCAGAACTTGAAAATCAAAATGAGTGAAGGTGCACAGGTCGCCCAGGACTGCCTTATTTGTCGGGTTAGGGGCATTCAAGGGCCATGCCAATGTGTGAGAGTCACCATTGGCGACATGTTGGTCATCAAGCGTCGACGCTTGGATAAGCTGCCACAGGCGTCTATCTGCCACAGAGTGCTAGTCAGCCACCCATCCAATCTGGTGTTGAGGATCTAGCTAGTGAGGAAGCGGGTCCTTCGTCTCGTGATGCAAGCGCTTAGTAAAATAACTTGATAGAGCAATGTATTCGTTGTAAAGTATTGCCAGAGCCAATATGTATGTTTACGTATGTATATTCCTGTCTTTTCTTGAAGTAACATAATATATCGAAATCAATCGATGATCTATCCCCAAAGCCCAAACCGATTACTGTACAGTAAGTGCCTTGATTAAAACCCTAAATACTGAAGTGCGGTGTACAGTAACAATAATGTGATAATAGAAATAATAATTAATGGGGTTCGGACGTATGCATGCAATAGTCAATAACAAATAGTCGATATATATATATATATAGCTTCAAGGTCAACAAACAATGAATAATAATAATAATAATTAATGTCCTTGAGGCATGAATTCCCTATTGATTTTATTAAACTATTGATGGCGTTGCGGGGTATTAAGTTCAATAGTGTAACCACAGTACGGACGAGGCCATTGTCCCGCGACGAGGAGGTGTACAGTCCCGCACGGCCCTCACGGCCCCCAACCAAGAGGACCAGACCGAAAAAGCCGTACCAGCGCTTCACGCTCTTGCAGAACGGCATCATCCGCGCTGCTGTTAGGCAACACCTGAATGTTGACAGCAAGGGGTCTATGTACACTTTCGACGACCCCCGTCAGGACAAGAAGAAGTTGCCTGTGGTTATCGACGCCATCCAGAGTGCCCCGGAGTTCGAGGGTGTGAACGTGACGCGGATCTGGGGACGCCTGTCCGCCATGTCTTCCCTGCGTAAGCAGTACAACAAGAAGACAAAGAAGGTATGTTTTTTAGCACAGTTTTCCTTTGCCCTGCCTGCCTATAACATGTCGTGCAGCGTATAGTCCTTATTTTTGCTGACATCTGCTGAAACAGAAACGCACACCAACTCCTCGGAAACGAGCATCGTGCAGTTTGCCACGGCGGGAAGGTGTGTTTTTTTTTGGCACCTTTGTTTATTTTTGCACCTTTGTTTGTAAGTTTTTTTAGCAATTTATCTCTCTTTCTACTTCATACATGTTTGAAATATTTTACGTGCTTTTCACACATCCAGCTAGTATGTGAGCTTTTTAAATGCGGTGTGTTCCTGTCTGTATTTTTACTTACACTTTTACTTACACGCAGAGCCCCCTCACGACGACACCGTCGACCCCTCCAGCTCGAAGTCGAAAGGCAAGAGGAAGGCTGTGGAAGCGGAGTGGGACTACGTGTCCGACTCACAGTCGGACGAGGACGAACCCATGCCTGATCTTTACACGGATGACGACTCGGAGGAGATGGAGGTGACGCCGGTTGCTGCTGTGGTACGTGATGCGGCTGAGCCGAACTCCTACGAGCGTGAAAGAGAGGCGAACATCGAGAGGCGGAAGGCCTACATGCAGAAGCTCGGTTTGGACAAATGCACAGGTATTACAGGTGGCTCTTCCCCGCTGCACTGTGTTGTCTTGCCATATTTCTTTTCTTCATCTATTATTATATTTTAGTTTCGGTGGTATATGTGCTGAATATGTAGCGTGTGATTGGGCTGGGCAGCCCAAATCGTGCAGCGGAGTGAGCTCTCTCCACGGACGACGAAGCCCGCGAAGACCTCCCCGGACACGGCGAATCTTGGCACCCCCCGGTCACAAGCTTTGATCGTGGAGAACAACCGTCTCTCTTCCAAGATCAGGATCTCCTGCCACCGGCTTTCAGGCTTGCTGCAACCGGTGAACCGGCTTAGGGCCGATCCTCCCGCCCAGCATATTGAACAGGTTGTCATATGTGTTGCAAGTGAATGCATGCCTTTAAGAATACAAAGGAATATATCTGTGTAATATAATAGAATATGATAGGTCAGAAATACAATCTTATTACCATCTGCTATCGCAATTACTTGCATTCCATGCTGTAAGAGTGTATCTAACTTCATTATCTCAAATCACACATGCAGCCTTGTATGCCCCTTTCGGTGCGGGAGAAGAGACAGTGCTACGTACTAAGGCACAAAGTCCGTGTACAATATGTCAGACACATCTGTGTTAATGGCGCAAGTGGCAAGAGTTCCTTTTGGAAATCATGCCGAGATATAGGGTGATTGTTTTGTGGTCACTCTGACGCCTCGGTGCCCTAATGCAAAACCCCACAACCAATTCGAGTTCCACCTGCAGCGTGCACTACAAATGCGTGCCCAGCATTCATCTCGATGTCGTACCCCGTTGAAATGGGCCCACACTCGCCCTCTGCATTGCCCTCCCCATCAGGAGTGTACATGCAGTCTGGGATCCACGGATCGAGGCTCGTGTTAAAGTAGTGTCCGCCCACCTGCTCTGCATCGCTGCATGTGGTCCCGGTGTGAATGTGCATGCCATATGACAGCACCTCCAACACCCCACATCCAATCCTGCCCTCCGAGCCGTGCACTACAAATGCATGGCCAATGTTCTCTGCATATGGATATCCACTCTCGATTACGAACTTCCCGATCGTGTTGCCCTCGCCATCTGGGGTGTACGTCACATTGTTCCACGGGTCAGTCTCGCTCATGGGGGTCCAGAAGTGACCCCCAGCTTCATCGCACGTCATACCCTCGTGAATGTGCATACCCCAAGACTGCTCTGCAAGGATCCCGCACGCAGCCCTGACTGAGCTGCTATCATGCACCACGAACGCATGCCCCATGTTCTCGCTGTACGGAAACCCACTGTCAATATCGAACGACCCACGCGCAACTCCGAGCGCGTCCGCCGTGTACATCGCCGCATTCCAAGCGTCGGTTTCTCCGGTGAAGTAGTGGCCCCGCGCGTCGTCGCAGGACAGCCCCTCGTGCACATGTAGCCCGGCAGTCTCATTTGGGCGAGCACCCGCGATGTCGTACGTCACTGTCAATGCAGTTGTGTTCTTCTGAGTCACTGACACTGTGCCCGTGATGCGCAAGGTGCCCGTGTAGCCCGGGTACTCCATCAGCTCGCCAGTGCTCAAAACACCGCTCTGAGTGCCACTCAGATTGTACTCCACCTCCAAACCTGCCTCACCCCGGCTTCGCATTACAATCACCGTGCCGCTTATGTTGGTGAAGGCCCCATTGTACCCTGGGTACGCACTCATGCCACTCTGTAGCTGGCCCGGCTGCGCGCCTTTCAGGTTGTACATCACCCGTAGATCATTCTCGCACAACCCGCTTGGTGTTACCTCGATTGTACCTGACATCCTGGCACTGAGGTTCCCAGAGTATCCCGGGTATGTGTCCAGCGATGTTGTTAGAGATCTGCGCTTGTCACTCTTGTAGTCGCATTTTATTGAAGCACCACCAGGGAGTGTTTCAGAATTGTCGCGGGTGTATTGTGATTCTTGGTCGTAGTTGGTGTCGTCGGCCTCTTCACGGCGCACGACGGCGATCGTGATCAACCCGCACCACCCGAATCCACCCCGCAACATCAATCAGTAGTGCAAAAATACGGCATGAAACACGTTCACAGCATGTTTATGTACACCGGTGTTATTGATTTATACAATCATAATGCGCATATAACATCACATGCACACATTTATATGCCACCACATCAATATTATTGAACCCCATATATACGGTTTATGATGAACACGATTCGACGAATGCATACATTTGGATGATTACTATATGCCCATCGGATAATGTTTGTGACCAGGCTGCATTTGTTGTCAGATTATATATACTCTATCCACTTTGAATGAACATGCATGGGAAGCTTATTAATTATATTTGCTCTTATCATGTGAGTACTGATTTTCTGTTTGTTTACTGCACTTTGTCACAGGATTTGTTGATGCCCATTGTGACGCGCCCTTCAGTAGCCCACAAGGTTGCATCCGATTAAATGGCACACGTTACTCAGGCAGTCTGGAAGTGAATTCCCAAAACATCAAGATTTTCTTTTATCCCACAACACGTGACAAGTGTAGGTTTGTTTCATAACGCTGAGTCCCGTGATAATCCCATTCGTTCATCCTCAACAGGTATGATTTACAGGAGTTCGCTCTAAACACACAAAACCGCTCTTTTGAAATATTCAGGATGCATACTATATACTAATGTAATATGCCCTGGAGTAGGGGAGACGAGTGATGCGTGGTATTATTCACGATTTGTTCTTAACGCGGCCATTCGAATTCCTGAATAAGCGCATTACAGTATATGTGTAGGTTATTTGATTGGTGGATGCATCTTTTGTAGTGTTTTGTGGATATCTATGTTTGATTGACCTCTGGTAGTAGATCATAGTTACCTTCATATCTACCTACACGTTTGCCCTCATGACCATGACTACTTTTGGCACATGTGTTTGACGCACAACACTCCATGACCCTGACGTGGAGATTCAGTCGATTTTCAACCACAGTGGCACTGGATGCCGCTGCACGCACCCCATGATGCTGACGTGGAGGCTCGGCCATGGTATGGTCGATAACGCTGACACACATACTCGGTCAAGAATGGTACGGCAGGATGTTATGTACTCGATGACACTGACAAGACTCGGCCATAGTATGGGATGGCTCTGCGCACTCAATGATAGTAATAACTAGACATATAACGTGTCTCTATCCGTTCCGAGCCCTCTCTCTGCTCACCTTCATAAAAAAATTGATGCTCACAGAGTGCTCTTAGCAAATTTCATGAACAATGTCTTTGGCATTTGATCCCTTATGCCAGTTCCATAAACGTGGCATAGTCAAAACATATTGTGAGGCAATGTATGGAAAATGATGGAAGCCTTGGTTAAGAATATTCTCCAATTTCTGAGAAGAATGACATGTTGATGTGTTGCTTACGTAGTGGAGCTCTAGTTTTGAATAATGTTGAAGTGAAACCTATAAAAAGAAGATATGAGCTCCTCCCTATGATGAATTCACCTTTTTAGTTTATATGTGTCGATAGATTCTTGCTCTCAATGACGTTCCGTAAGCATACTTTCAAAGTCCCAAGTTCTGAACAAATTTGCTATTTTGATATATCATATTATTGGTTTTTGTGCCGAATATATTGATATATATATATATATATCAATATGCGCGACAGGAGTCCTGAGGTTTTCCAGGGCCCTTTACAGTGGGTGCCCCTGTTTTAGCGTTGTGTACCCGTGCGCGCGCGGCAGGGAGTATAAGAAACTATATGCGCGACAGGGAGTATAAGAATATATATATATATATATATATATATCGATACCGTCCTAGGTTTTCCAGGGCCCAAGACAATTTTGGGTGCTGTTTGCACGTTGCGTTCCCATGAGTGGCGTGACAGGGTGTATATAAATATATATATATATATTGATATATATATATATATATGGAAGATTATTTAATTTGAAATATTCTACATACTTGGGGACGTGGTGTACTTCTTGCACAATGGGGTGTGCTCAAGGGTGTCTTCAGGTGTGCCCACTTATCACTCTTATGGAAATGAACGGGACATCATCTTGCGTGCCTTGCATGTTAAGTTGACAATATAGTTTTTATTCCCCCCGCCGTGATCGATACCGTCCTGAATGAAGTTTTTCAGGGCCCAAGATTTTGGGTGCCCCTGTTTGCATGTTGCGTTCCCGTGAGTGGCGTGGCAGGGTGTATATAAAAATCTTTTTAGTTTAGATGTGTCGATAGTAATATGGGTCAATACCACTTGACTACGCGGCCTTATAGGATTACCCATCATATTATGATAACTTCCCTAGTAAACAATACGAAAATTTAAAAATTGCACATGATGTAAGGAGGGCTATATCTGGGCCGTTGATCAGTAAAGCACGTACGCGTAATCAATATCTTCACTCAATTTCGATATTGCGTGTGCGGCTCGTCAATGATGTGTGCATAAGAATCAATTATCAGCACCAGTGCACATCGACAACGATGGCATATATGATTACATTTTACCGATGGTTATGATCACATGATGGGAGTGATCAATGTGTCGAAATGTGGTTGGTTTTGCTCGCATGCCGGAAACTGCCATCCAATTTGCAGACTCGTTTACCATTTGCTGGCAAATCCGGTAATTAATTGCTGGTTTGCGAGCAAATAATGTGAAAACTGCTGGCAGACATGCTACGATGTGGTGGCAATGTGTTCCTTTATATGTCCATGTCATCGTTTGTACACACACCATCACTTAGACACTTACTGTGATTTGACATATGTCATTTTAAAGTGAAGCAAGCTGGTTGGGAAACGTGCATTACCACTTTACCAGTGATACTACGTTCTCGAATGAAGATGTTGGTTTGTAGCGATCAGGCGATGAAATGCACGGCAGAGCGCAACCATGAGTACCTTGCGTATATCGTGCAATTGTTATTGACAGTTATATACAATTCAATATATATTTGTGCCAAACCCGAAATATCAAAGATAATGCACCGCCTCTCCGAGCTAGGGCGGCACGAAACACGGATACTATGCAATCTTGATATCGCAATGGACACTTGGCATGTAAACACGACTCTAAACGATATGTAATTAACATTTGTCCAACCCAAGCAATTGACGATATTACACTGTAATTCGATATGTGGTTCCACAGCAAGGCACCTATTCGGTTGTGCCGATATTCCGATATATTGATATATCGGGAATATCAGTATTGATCGATATAGTTTTGCACACATATCGGAAACATCAGTATCGATCGATACGGTCGTGAGGGATATCGACATCGATCGATCATAAGGTGACATATATCAGTATCGATCAATAACCAGTTTGCTACATATCGGAATCCATTGATACCGATCGTGGGATTAGCATATCAGAATGTATCGATATATCGATATATCGAAAATTGATCCTGCAACGTAATGTTCTAGGGTGATGATTGGAGACTGTTTTGGATCCAAATTATCTTTCATCGAGCGCGCGATCGTTCAAGCTCCGATCCGAGCATTTTCATTGGTTGGCGGTGTGCCCAAAAATTGGATGGGGGTGAGGGTGAGGCCCCAAAACCACCTCCTGCTCAATCTGAGTCAGAGGAGATGGATGAATTGAGGAAATACTTTGCACTCCCTGATGCCAAGCCAGATGTAGATCCTATGGTGTGGTGGAAGGCTCACCTTTCTGAGCTTCCCAACCTGGCTCGCATGGCACGTCAGTTCCTAGCTGCGTGTTGATGCTTCCACGGCAGGTATCGAGCGGGTTTTCTCGGCTGTGAGCAGCATGCACAATGACTTGCGCAAGAGTTTGTAGGAAGGCCCGATCCAGCACACACTTATGGCAGCAATGTAATAGTAACTTAGTACGTAAGTGATTAGTCAAATACATAACTTGTTTTTTTGTAGCGAAGCCAATTCTTGCTTGTGTTGTGTGCATATCCTGGTACCTGCCTCATTGTGCAGATCAATATCGGTTGAATCGATTACACCGATATATCGGTATATCGGTTTTTACACCTTGGATATGGGTATCGATCGATCAGGGAAACAAAAATATCAATATCGATCGATTTTAAACAGAGTGATATCGTTTTCAATCGATAATCGGCAGGTTTTCAAGGGCAATATTGAAATCGATCAATACTGCGCTCATATATATTTGAATCGGTCGATTTAATATGGTTCAATATCGATATCAATCGATATAGCTTTTCCTAACCGATTAGGTGTCTTGTTCCACATATGTATAGTTTGACTGGGCCTTAATATGAATGCTCAAATGCATGTTTACACACGCGCATGCACAACATCAAACATTCGACCCGCGTGCCATAGCCGTGTTTAAGAATGCCAAAATGTCGTGTCAATGCTTCGATTATCATATGTGGCATGCCCGCGTGCGACATCAAGTTTGATAGTTCAAATCACTTAGAGTGTCTAAAAAACGTTGTGCCATGCCACTTGCCACATGCCTGCATTAGTGGCAGTGCCTAGCAAATAAATTAATCATGTGCGACCAATGTGTGCACACCATATATATATGACTTTTACTGACCTGAATATTCGTTGCCAAAGGAGCCGGTGGAGTAGCGGATCAGAGATGCGAAGTGAAACACAGTGTCTGCAGCATCAGATAATGTTCTAATTACGTTGCCGTAAATACCATCAGATGAGGATGGCGTGGTAGCAACTGACACACACAACTCCCGTTAACAGTGACCCCCAGCAAATCAACCACACGTGCACTACTTATAAGAAAATGTGCATGTCTTATAGTGATGTCTTGTACCGACAATTGTTTCAAGTGGTCAACATCCAGGTTGTTGAGATCCAGATGCATATGGTGTCATCTTGCTATAGCGTGTAATTTTATAGGGATTATAACGAGCGGAGTCTAAAGTACTATCACCCATAAGTATATGGGATCATAGATCGACTGCACACACATTTTAGACATAAACCGTATGCATATATGTTTGCGCTCATGTCGCATTATATTACTTTTATCCGAGTAGTTATTATCAGGTGGGGGAATGCTTTTATATGTGAAGGTAGGGAGGGCACATATTCAAAGTTGGCATGATTATGGAACATATTGTTACGTGGCAAATCGCCATCGTATACTGTATTTCGCTATGCAAGCAAACTCGTTTTCATCACAATGTTGCACTACTATATATTTCACCAAAGGGGAGTTTCCTACTATTGTTATAAGATGGGTGCACATATTCAGAAGAATATGATACACACAAATCAAACATGCATGATATTGAGATGACTGTATCATCCTCGGACATGACATGCTCTCACGATATCACAAACCATAATTATACGTAAGACGGACACGCAAGCGGTCCTATACAGGCACATCAAAAGGGGCACGTTCCACCATTGAGGACTATGCCGGCCGCGCACAGTGTGAAGGGTTTCTATTTTTATTTGTGTATCCTCTTTTTTCTTTCACAAATACTACTCGAAGTGATGTTCGTTATTGATAAAATAATAGCGCAGGGCTTCTGGGTGGGTTTCACAACGTCTCTTTTTTGGAATCAATTTCGAAACCCGGAACCAGGTCATTTTGGGGCCCCCAAAAAGGTTTTTGGGTTTTTTGGTTACATAGCTATGCCTATCTTTGGGATGCTGTAACCACTGTAGTATGAGTGGTTACTACATCTACCGTAGAAACACCGAAGGTAAGCTCGAATCCGCCAGGCGCTGCGGTTGTGAATCATATATGTATTCATACGACATAGTCGGTAGCACAACTTGTCGGTGCCAAAATCACAACATGATTCGACATGCGCTTATCCGCACAATCATACTGTGCAGCGCGGTGTGTGCAGAGAAATCATCGTGGGAGGCGGCGCCTATGAATACGTGTATGGTCTCGTATGCCTCGTGCATCCACAATGGCCTTGCATACGCCTCGGAGACGTGTAACACGCACATGTTCAGATGCCGGTCAACTCCGCACATCATGCACTCACACAAAATCCATCGCCATAATTTACAATGAGTGTTTGCCCTGTCCGGTGGGCGCGCGTGCTGCAATATATGATTATGCGCGGGTCGTGCATGATAGGTTATTCAACGACAACTGTGTACGCGCGCGCGCGCACACAACATATAAAGCGAGCAGATGTCATCACCAGTGGTGGAAAGTGCAACATCTTGATGGGTTCGAACTTAGGGGGAATATCTGTATATGCGTGGGCGGCACGCATGGGTGTGGCGCAGTTGGATGCGTGTACACGTTTGATTGCAGCTTCAAATGGCAATTAAACGTTTATTGTCAAGCCAATCATAATCGGTTGCTCAGGATCGGTCACACAAAATTAAAGTGTCGAATTTCAGTACAATCAAATTTGGAAAGGCGTGTATCATGCACTTTATTTCTATCAATCTCTGTACACACAACACAAAACGGCGCTCAGCACAACGCTAAACGGCGATCGGCACAACGCGCAAGCTCGGTGCGGGGCGACGATTAGTACACACACCTGTTAATGGCCGGCGATAATGTGAGCGCACAGCTGGATCGCCGATGCGATCACCATACATGTGTTGCGCACTATCCGTCGAATCCACACTATATGTCCCTCCGTCAAATGATGGCACATGCTCGGCACGCATGTATGGTATTGCCGACAGCATCAGAAAGAGTGCGAAAATTCG
The DNA here is from genome assembly GCA_001247695.2 of Cymbomonas tetramitiformis. Taxonomy (NCBI): domain Eukaryota; kingdom Viridiplantae; phylum Chlorophyta; class Pyramimonadophyceae; order Pyramimonadales; family Pyramimonadaceae; genus Cymbomonas; species Cymbomonas tetramitiformis. The sequence continues at coordinate 19,188 of LGRX02004083.1, read as the reverse complement.
AGTCATCTGTCTTGCTGCTGCTGAATATTGGTGATGGATAGAATTGTATAGTCCGTATACTCTTTCAACCAGGGTGCGAAAATTTTCCGTTCTCACACGTTGTATGTGTCTTCTCGTCTCGCAACAATCATATATATCAAAATATGACCGTAATCACGACGCGACGTCCCATCGGGGGCACCTGTTGACCTGCAACGATTCACGCATGCTGTGATTAGTGTTTCCCGATTCGCCCCACTCGTCGCTGCGCTTTTCGTTGCCGTGTCTCGCGTTTCTGCTCCGCTTCGCTCCCTGTTGCTCCGCTCCGCTTCGTTGCTACTCTTCGTTGCGACGCTCCGCTTTGCGGTTTAGTTAATTTATTACTAGGCGCTGTCGATCTCAATGTTGAGATCGCCACTAGGCGTCCGCGATTTTGGACGGCACGATTATTTTATCATACCGACGTGGCGCGCTCGAGATGCTTGCATTCCGAACATGCACACTCCGAACATCGCGCCTGCCATGCCATAACGATTTGACATTTCTGAAAATCGTTGATGACCATCGCGTCTGCTATGCAATGCAAAAGCGAATCGGACGATCGCCGCAACTTGATTAATTATTTCGCTAAGATGGTGGCAGTCTCAGCAGGCACACGCTGAACTGATCTGATCGTTAATAATAATAATAACAATAGTTTTCTGTTACCCTAAAGTTGGCTACACCCAACTTAGAGGGCCTTAAGTTGGGTATAGCCAACTTATCGCCGTACGATTTTCCATGCCATCGCCACGTCCACACGATGCGCCCCGGTGGCTGTAGGACCCTAAGCCACTGTTTTGATTGACTACGTACTTATTTTGTTGCACGGAGTGATCACTGGAAATGCTAGAGACTTTGGAACCCCGCACACCCCTTAGATAACGAATTTGGGGAGCTTTTGGTAGGTCTTGTGGGACTATTTGCATCGTGCAGCATGCCTGTGTTTGGAAATGATATCGCAACGTCCGTTGGCATTTTATGTAAGTCGAATGACATGTAGGGGCATCACGTTTTACTATCCCCCGCCCCTTCTACGATGATGTAAGCTGCACTTAATGCCCCCATTCCTTAGGTTGGCTTAAGCCAACTTAAGATAGAAAAGAGAAAACTTTTAACAGTACCCAAACTCTAGCCCGCCGATATGGGCCCTCCTCTTGGTTTAGGCATGAAGATTGTGTATCACGTATTTAAAAAAAGATGTCGAAGGCCTTGGGAAAGCGCTACTTTTCTTAAGGGTTCGCTTGGAAGCGATATGATATATGATATATAGCGAGGCTATTATGGAACGTTAATAGCTCACGCAGCGTCTGTGTGGATATGAGTGCAGTGCTTCTTCAGAAGTGACTGCTGTAGCCCAACGCTACCTCATTTTACGCAATGCCCCGCATCTCATAGATGCCACCACAATTGGGTTGTGAACCCAAGGCATTGGTTGAACAATCAGTATCGGCTGAACGAATAAGCCATATGATACTCGCATGCTTGTTCAGAACATGCTAGAAGCAAAGATGAGTTTTCTCCGAACACTTTCGGTTCTTCAAGACTTCATCTTGCTTTGTCATCTCGATGCCACAACCTGGCCTCTCGATGACAGGTGTCACTCAAGGTGAGTGAATGACAAATGGTATGACTGTACATGTCATAGTCGACCGTACTGACGACTGTCATAAATGTATGACGCGACTCGACCTGTACAGTCATGATCGACCATACTGTCGACTGTCATAATAATATATGACACGACCGACTGTCATAATAATATATGACATGACATGACATGACATGGATGACAGGTATGACACGTATGACACGTATGACACATATGTCATCGGTCATAACCCTGACAGATCTCCCCTCTTAAGAGAGTTGTGTCCTCACAACGGGCATACCTTTGTATATGTCTTTGATGTCTTTGTTGTTGTTGTTTCTTGCTGGTACCAGTCTTCTTACACCGATTTGAGGCGTCCCTCATGGTGTTTTTAGGTTATTGGGGGGAACTGAGTCCACTTTAGTCCCTCACCTTAGGCATTTAGCCATACAGTCCTTAGGATGTAGCCCACCTTTCCGGAAATCGTATCGTTGAGTGACGTTCCAAGGTTCAATGAAGAGCGTTTTCGCGATACAATCCTACGCTGGATTACTGATTGATCCACACGTTATCATGTATGTGCTAGACGATTCAAAGCATCCGAAGTCTACGTTACGGATTATTTGCGCTAGCCGTCGTCGCCTTTGCGCGATCGATGATCCCACGATTATAACGAATTATATTCGAACGATTCTCGGCCTAATATAGTGCACCCAACTCTTCCTCCCCTCCTTAAGCTACTTTGGAGGATCCTAGGCGGTGATGGGGAGCCCGATTTCGATAATAAACGAACAAAGGGGCTTGTTTTAATGCAAACGGAGCGGCCCTGCTTAACGGAATTGGACTTATAATCCTTTACCGGTCTGCTCAACTCCTCAATATTTTTGTCCAGTACGCACGCTTTGACGAACATCTATCGCGATGAGTGAGAATGGATTCGCCACGTACTAATGTGAAATTTATTTAGTTATGTTTGTCAAGCACAACTTAGGATCACAACTCCGTCTACCTCAGTCGATGTCTCCGGTAGCTTCGGATGACTGGCCAAGAATCCGATGACAATCCACGGTTTTGGCAAAGGTAGCATTTAGCAGTTTTTATTTATCCACAGATATGATATCTCGCATGTGTGCGTATCTGTGCAAGGGTATGATTTTGAACAAGGCTCACTACACCTTTATAGCTGCTGACTGACTGTGATGAAGTCGATGATGTCAGCTTAGCCAAAATAGTCTGTGCAAATGTGTCACGATCATATTCGGATATAATGATGTCGTGTAGCTGATGAGCTGATGAAGAAGATATAAGAGCAATGAATGTAGGATCTGCAGATGGAATGACCTCGCTGATGTCCATATGATGAAGACAATCAGTAAGTTCAAAAAGTGCAGAGATACGCGTGAGTGCGTCTGCAACCTTATTCTTCTCGCCAGCAATGTGCTCTATACGGAAGTTGTACTCAGAGAGTTCGTCCAACCACCGTGCCTGTTTGGGGCTCAGTGTGGATTTGGTCTGGAAATAAACCAGTGGCTGATGATCTGAGCGTACAATAGTCTCAGGAGCTCCCAACAAGATGTGGCGAAAGAATCGGAAGCCTTCCACAATGGCAAATAGCTCGATCTCAGGAATAGGCCAACGTCTCTGTGTATCGGATAGAGTGACGCTGTGATAGCCACATGGCTTCATACCTTTTCCTTGATCCTGGAGTAATACTTGGCCAACGTGTGTGCCTGATCCATCGACCTCCAAAATAGATGGCAGTTTCTGATCTGGAAGCTGCAATACTGGAGCGTTACAGATGGCACTTTTGAGGTTATCAAATGCCTGCTGCTGCTCAGTTTCCCAGACAAACTCTGCATTATCTTTAAGGAGACGATTGAGAGGTTCGGCAACTTTGGAGAACTTTGGTATGAATCTCCTAAATTGACCAACCATGCCCAAGAATGACCGAAGGGATGACTTGCCATCTTTAGCCATACGGCGTAGAGGCTGCTTTCCAACGGTGGGACCATAAGACACTGGAGGCTGAATTGCCATGACTGCTCTGATCCTGTCTTCGATGATGGATAGGCCTGCTTCAGATATGTGATGTCCGATAAAATCTATAGATCTAACGAACAACTCCACCTTGGAAGGCCTGATGAAAAACTGGTGATCTCTGCAACGCTGGAGGAACTGTCGAACATGCTTCACATGACTGTCGAAATCTGGACTGTATACGATAGTGTCGTCCATGAATATGACAAGGAACTGGTCGATGAAGTCGAAAAATGCCCGATTTCCTACACGAAGTGCTGTTGCAGGAGCATTGGTCAATCCGAAAGGCATAACTGTCCATTCATAAGAACCGTATCTGGTGCGAATAGCAGTTTTATGTATATCATCCGGATGAATGGGGATTTGGTGAAAGAACTGGTTGAAATCAAATCTACTGAACCATCTTGATCCCTTCAGCTGCTCTAGTAGGGTGTCATGTGGTGGTAGTGGATACGTGTCCTTGACGGTGATGTTATTCAGGGCACGATAATCACAACACATCCTCCACTTTCCCCCTGGCTTAGGAGCGAAAATGATTGGGCATCCATATGGCGATGATGATGGACGAAGGATACCCAACTCGACATATTTGATGATTTGCCGTTTGAGTTCCTCCATCATGGGTGCTGGAATGGTGCGTACTGGCTGTGAAGGAGGCTTATGTCCAGGTTCGATGTCGATTCTATGATATCCACCTTCAAACCGCTCTGGCCTATGACCAGCCGGAAGATCCTCTTGGAAAACGTCTGAAAAGTCTTCTCTCACTTGATCACGTGCTGCTGTGACCTCGGGGTCTTCCATTGTGGTGTCTGAGTCTGATGCTGCAAAGACCAATTCACCATCGACCTCGGAGAGGAAAAAGAGATATGCTACGGCTTCTTCAGCCGAACCACTGGATCGAATGCGACGGAGATGTTTCCTCATAGTGGTGGCACTGACCAATTCCATTTCAGGAAGGCCATCTGAGTCTGGAGTCTGCTCAACTCTGGACAATACTGTGCGAATACTGGAGCCTGATGAATGCTTTCTAGTGATCGTCAGATTTTTGGTCTGAAAGTCAATATGTGGATTCCTCCTCTCCAACCAATCTTGACCCAGAATGACAGTGAATGGTTTCATGTCAATGATGTAGAGATCTACTGAATCCTTATACTTGCCCAGCGTGAATGTAGCATTGGGAAGATAGGATGTACAAGGTAATTGGCTTCCTCCAGCCAACCCCACTGAGAATGATGAAGAATCTGTGGGAGGTATACCAAGCTGAGCAGCGAACTGTCTGTCGATGAAAGACGATGTGGCTCCTGGATCTACCAAAATGTGAGTATTCTGTCCATGGACTTTCCCCTTATACAGCAACAGCTTTTTCTGCGATTTCAGCTGTGCTGTCTGAGATTGCATCTGTGCGATGTTTTCTGTGGGATTATCCATCTGCTGAAACTGTAGTGTCAGTCTGGATAGGACTTCCTCTGAAATACTCTCAATCTGGCCACTTGCTTCAGTGGCATCTTCAGGCTGATCTACCCTCGGGGTGCTCTCATCACCGGTACCTGCGCAGTACCCTGAGAGTTTCCCTGAGGAGCTGAAGCTGATGGAACTGGATCTGGAGTTGCAACTGCTGCATTGATGCTGTGCTGACTCTTCAGTTCCTTGACCAAGGTGTTGATCGTATTAATGAGTTTGTTAGACCCATCTTTTGCACCCTGATTCTTCTGTGGCTGTCTCTGATTCTGAAAGGGATTCTGTGCTGGTGGCTTGCCTTTGATCTGCTTTCCATCATTGGTAGTGGTGGCCCAACAATCCTTTTCGATGTGACCTGGTCGATCACAACGATGGCAAGTCTTATTCTGATTCTGTTTCTGTGATTGTCCTTTTCCTTTTCCTTTTCCCTTGCCTTTGCCATTTTTTCCTTTGTTCCGATTCTGATTGGAGTTCTGGCTGCCACTCTGATTCCAATTCCGATTTCTGTTGGATCTGTCATATGGCTTCTGGCCACGTCCTCTGTCCTTATCCTTCTTGGCTGGACCTCCAGATGACTGCTCCTTCTGACCCCGATAGTGAAGGGTTTCTGATTGCTTTGAGTGAATGACGTAGTTCAAATCAAGCAATATCTGTGTGGTTAGTGACCACGACATATTATTCCTTTCTGTTTCTGTCAGGAATCGTAAATGAAACTGTCTGCGAAGTTCCGGATCTACGCTGTTGACGAATCTGTCCTTTATCAACACATCTTCCAGTTCAACTGCTGCCAGTGCAGCCAGTGAAGTGAATGTGCGTAGATAATCTGAAAAAGTCTGGTTTTCCTGTTTCAGTGACATTAGGTGTTTTTTAGCCACTGATCTTTTATGGGGATTACCAAACTGTCTGAGGAAAATCCCTCTGATTCCTGCAAATGTGGCATCTGGTTGATTTGCCACGACCTGGAAATAGTGTCTGTCGTTATTCTGAATGAGAGTAAGAAACACTGTGATCAAATCCTTATCATTGACACCTGGATAAGTGAACTGGAAATATCTGTCCACTGTTTCCAACCAGACCTCTGCGTCCTGTCCTGATTTGAATTCCCTAGGTGGTGCCATTTTCACCTTGGGGACCAAACTGGGTGGAGCTGGTGGAGCTGGTGCTGGTACTGTATCTGCATCTGGATCTACAAAGACCATCGGAGGACTGTCTGCTGTATACTCTGCTTCTGGTGCCTGAGGCTCATTGGCAGGATCCTTGTACCGGCTCATATCTGGTTTCATGCGACTGACATTGTCATAATAGCCTATGTGGTCATATCTGGTTAGTGTATCGGCATAACCAACAATCCACTTTGGAACCTTAAACCGACTGTATGCATCGTATGAACCAAGAATGTCGAAAAACCAAGTCGAATGATCTGGGTTGATATCAGGAATCTCATGCTCTTCCTCTTCGATAGTAACCATCTAAAAACAAAACACAGCACATAAAATACCTTCAGCTAATTGTCTAACTGAGTGTGTGTGATTTATATGTTATATATGGTATATCTGTATATTATGATGAGGTTATGCGTGTACATATATCCACCTAAATGCATTCCTTATAGGAATCAGCTGTTACAGTTTTAGGGTTGCAGCCCTACAGTCCTTGGGTTGTAGCCCTGCAGTTTTTGGGTTGTTGCCCTACAGTTTTAGGGTTGTTGCCCATAGTATTATCATGTCTATGATGATTTAGCATGATATAATAATGCCAAAAAACGAAGTTTTTCCAAATAATGGCGGCATTTTAGGGCATGTGTGGTTACAGTGGCCCTATTACCCAATACAGTGTTTAGGGTGTTACTTGATATCAGTAACCCTAATATAGGTAAAAAATAAGCAGTATAACGTTTTTGCAAAGATTTTTAAGCAAAACTGCATTCAATACCTAAGTGAATGTTAAGTGATTTTCAGAGGGTACGTTACACCCCTGACACACACATTCAAATATTAGGGTGTTACAGGGTGTTACACGTGTTATGTCTTTCAGGGATTGTTATTTGATAGATAAATATCCATTATAGCAAAAAAAATCAATCCCGAATTTGCAAAATATTACACGTATTGTATTTTGACCGATTTTTTGTTACAGCCAATATGTTCACCCCTATATATTACACACCTAATATCTAGGGTGTTACACGAGATATGACATGTGTCATTATGATTTTCTCATACCTCAATAGGTATAAAATCATATTATCAAATAAAATAGGGTCCGATTTTCAATTTTCAAATCTATCGCAAACGGATTTTACCTATTTTGGCCGTTTTTGGCTATATATATATATACATATCTCTGTGTGTGTGTGGACTGCAAAGTACAGAAGCACTACAAATCACTTTTCCTTTGCACATGACAAATTTCATGGCATAAAAGTGAATTATGCTGTATATCAACATCTGTGGTTGATCACATTTCTGGGTTTTACTGATTTAAACCCATGGAGGCAAATGCACTCTCTGGTGATATTTAAGATATATCAACTGTAAATGAATTCACAGTTGTGTCAGATCCTAAGATATATTTGGATGTATACAATGAGTATATCAAGTGATATCTCTATGTTCAAATACATCTGGACACTGCTAGATGTAATCTAAGCAGTTTTTACACAACACAATGTTTGTGTGTCCACAACCACCTTTTGTCAATTCATGTATGGTTGCTGATCTGAGTTGGTACATGCATGTGAAGTGATCATCTGTATCAACTGGCAGAATGCAATGTAGATATTGATGTTGCTCCAGCGATAGTGTGTGGAATGACGAGTGGACTGCACCCAACAGTTACCAGCTGTTTAATGGGTGCAGTATCTTGCCTTCGGGTCTGGAGATAACTCCATCCAGCCCTACAGCAAGTTGTTTGATCCTGTTCCCTTATGTATCGCCATCGCTGACACTTCCACGCACATGTGTTTGGAAGTGGGATTTGTGTATTATGTATTGATACAATACTTAATCATTACACTTGGAGTCAGTGTATTGTCAACATGAATGCTAGTGTTTGTGCAGTGTATAGTACTGCTGATTAGTACTATTGTGTGTGTGTGTGTGTGTGTTTACTTACACACACTTTGCAAGATCTTTATGGATATCACAATATCCTAACAACCTATCATGCAGATTGTCAGCATACCACGTACTGTTTATATCTAACATGATATATATAGTTTAGGGATTGTTGTAATTCCATGATAATCTCATTACATGATGAGTTGCTGATGAATTTTACATGAAGCTCAGGTGAGCATTCCTTCAAGTAATCCACCATAGAATGTACATGTTACCTGGAGAGCATCTCGGCTCCACCAGGGCACGACAAACTAATTATGGTGTTATGATTACTGTCAGGCACCCTTTGCAACATGGATTCTAATATAGTTTAGCATTCACTGCAATATGCTTATGCTCAGTATAATAAAGTATGTAACATTTACAACATTGCAATCATTCAGAATAAGATGTGTGCATGATATAGAAGTATATGCACTGTGTATTAATGATTGCTGTAAGTGAAATGAGTGTATGTGTGTGTGTGCTGATCTGCACACACATATTGTGCACAAATCATTGTGCTGCTGATAAGTATAATGCTGATGATCAAAAGTATTTGTGTGGTCATCAGAACATTGGAATCTGCTGCATGGTATAGTTGCATGGTATAATGATGCATGGTACATCTCGCTGCATGCGATGGATAGTATATGCTGCAAGTGTGCGTGTGTGTGTGTGTGTGGCTACACACACAGCATATGATGCACACCCATATGATTGCAAACTTGTATGTAAATCTGCCAGTGAATGGATAAACATCATCTCTTATGTGCAAGCATCACAGATTTTAAGTAGCATGCTGCATATATGTATATCATCATCGCGCATCGTCCGTTCATGATGAATCTAGCAGGTGTATGTATATCCTGTCAAGCAAAATCATCATGCGCGCGTAGACGAGTGATTTTTGCAACCATTTGAAATGACGAGATTTTGATGCGTACACTACACTGAAAATTAGTGCGAGTAGCGATTTATCAAAGTCGCTGATGTGCGCGCTGCAATTGGTGAACATATCTCTGTCACAGGTATGTATGGCATATGATATGAATGCCATTTCGCGTACGGAACATACACTGATGACGATTTGTTCATCTGCGCGTCAGTATGTCGCATATCGTGCAATTTTGCGAATGATAGCAGCGTATGTATGCGATTTGTATGCTGTATGCACACCTCTTCGCGCTGTTATACTCTGACGGTGATTATGCGAGCGTAAGCGTTAGCGACGGTATCTCCCGCGCACTTCGTCCGCTGTTTATTCCGCAGCGAGTGTAGTTATGCGATATATGTCTTATATGTGCGACTGCGGGCGCCTGTATGTATACGCGATCCGCGAACCTGTTGCACACAAAAATACAATATATCTCTATTTGCTGCACTGCACACTTAGGTCCTCGTTCGTCGCGTGGACGATTAGAATACCACTCTTAAGGGTTCGCTTGGAAGCGATATGATATATGATATATAGCGAGGCTATTATGGAACGTTAATAGCTCACGCAGCGTCTGTGTGGATATGAGTGCAGTGCTTCTTCAGAAGTGACTGCTGTAGCCCAACGCTACCTCATTTTACGCAATGCCCCGCATCTCATAGATGCCACCACAATTGGGTTGTGAACCCAAGGCATTGGTTGAACAATCAGTATCGGCTGAACGAATAAGCCATATGATACTCGCATGCTTGTTCAGAACATGCTAGAAGCAAAGATGAGTTTTCTCCGAACACTTTCGGTTCTTCAAGACTTCATCTTGCTTTGTCATCTCGATGCCACAACCTGGCCTCTCGATGACAGGTGTCACTCAAGGTGAGTGAATGACAAATGGTATGACTGTACATGTCATAGTCGACCGTACTGACGACTGTCATAAATGTATGACGCGACTCGACCTGTACAGTCATGATCGACCATACTGTCGACTGTCATAATAATATATGACACGACCGACTGTCATAATAATATATGACATGACATGACATGACATGGATGACAGGTATGACACGTATGACATGTATGACACATATGTCATCGGTCATAACCCTGACAACTTTGGTACTATATTACGCGTTTTCGATATGTTATGCACTATCCCATTTTGATAATTAGGTTGGCTACAGCCAACTTAGCTTCGGGTAATAGACATAATAAGTGCCACCTTGCACGATGCTTACATGACGACATGGATGATGTAAAGCATGCATCATACTGAATATGCAATTATGTAACCATATATAGTTATTGAACGTATATTTACACAGCATCAGACCGCACCGCTGCAATAACGGTTACGAATGTATCCATTTATACAGTGCCGCGATCGATCGTCTGCGTCTACCGTCTGCCGCGAGATTTGAAGAGCATAAATCAATACGAGTGTTTGCAGATGTGGGGTCTCGCGCCAATAACAAAGCGCTCACATCCGCAAATATCGGCGCGCTGGTGTTTACATGAGGGAATGCGCAGACTTCGCAGGCGCTGATGTATGCGGATGCGGGTACTTTGTTATTGGCGCACTGATATTTGCGGGCGAGGGAGGTAGCTAGTCGGATATTGACGCGAGATGCAGGCGCGATGGTATCCATAGGGGGAACGCCCTCTCCCTCTACCACGAGGTCTCCATTACCAATCCTGGTGACGGACGTTTTGCACTACACCGCCTCCGCTACGAGGTGGAGGTGGTGCCTGGCCCTGACACCGACCGCTTCTGGTTGAAGCTGCGCAGTACTATCATCGACGAGACCACCGACCCTGCCCCTCAGCTAGCCGTCATTCGAGCGCTGGGGGACAAGCACATGGAAATCAACAAATATGTCTATTGCCAAATGGGTACGGTGGGTTAACCCACCGTAATGACGATTTAAACAACCCAAAGCTTCTATGTAACGGCGTATATTGTCTCAAACCTATGTTTCATGGCACTCATTAAGGGTCCCTTCGAACATGGAAAACATATTAGCACCATGCTAAGGTGTTTTCGATATGTAAGAGGCGCATGAAGTTGCCAAATATCATGGTGGGTTGGGAAATTTGCTTACGGTGGGTTTACAAGTATCACACATATTGGTAGATCCGTGCCGTACGGAGGGAGGCGCTAGTATGCGATCTTAGGGTTGGCACTTCATATATGATAGTTGACAATGTTAAGTTTTGATGTACATCACTTGGGGAGGCATGTGCATAGCGTAGGCATGCTACGTTACCATGGGGGTGTCGGGGTTCATTAATTGGCTAAAATCCGTTATTTTCACAGGGTTTCGTGGGGGAAATAAGTTCACGTCAATGGGTACAGCTCAAGCAGTTGCAAAAGTTTGTACATCAAAATACATTAATAGACCAAACGTTTTTCATCTCAACAAGGCAATCCATTGCGTTTCAAGCATGTGTATTGCCATGTATTCACCCAAGTGCAAATACGCGGTGATGAAGACGAGGGACTTCGCGTGTTTGTCTCCGGCATATTCGAACGTCACTTCGAATCGCTCGCCAGGTGCTTTGTCCGGGTCACATGCGGTCACTCGAGCCTTCAATCTATAGTCAAGGGGGTTGGGACATTGCCCGCCAAACTCTTGGACAGTCCATTCCCGCCCACACGCACCACGGCACCAGCGGGAATGCATAACTCACACCCTATTATTTTCTCAAGTTTTCTCAAGTTGAGCGCAATAGGAGGCATGTTTAACAACGTCTGCCGCCAAGTCTATTGACCCCCGAGTACTTTTAGTATCCGTTTTAGGTGTCTAGTTGGTCACTATCATGTCACATTTCTTGCGGAACCGCGTAACGACCCCGTTACGCGCCAAACGCGTAGGGTTGGTTTACCCACCGTAACAGCGTGTTACGGTGGGCAAACCCACCGATCTGGCAATAGGCAACTACCCCGACTCCAAGCGTATGCAGGACCTGTGGCACGTCCTGGCGGACTCCGCCAAGGCCTCACCCCACACCGCCCCTCTGTATCTGGTGGTGTTGCGTGAGTTGCGTGCAGGTTCCGCATTTTCGTTTGCGAGTCTGTGTCTACGCATTCGCACGGCATGGAGGGACGAGGCCAAGCACGCCGTCCTCTCCGACCGTCCGCCGCCTCCGCCGGCGGAGCCGCCCTCGCCTAGGGGGGTTACACTCGGCAGAAGCACCCCGACGCCCGCATTTATGCCTTTGGCGAGCCCCGCTCCGCTGTACCCCTGAAGGGGGAATGGGTGACCGACGCGCCCAACGCGCTCTTCCGTAGGTGGTCAGGCACGGGGTTCCCATGTATGACCTGTTTCCGCATGTGGGGCCTCACTGATGCACACCCCGACACCAAGGGGGTGTGCCCGCATGCATGCGCGGAGTCATTTGCTCCTGGCTGGGCGTGCGCCTGCTACGGCGATGAAGGCGTCCGCACGCCCTGCTCCTCCCGGCTCGATCGCCGCCCCGGCTGCACCACCTGCCGCCTCTGCTAAGGCGGCCGGGGGGAAGCCGTCTTCTGCGGCGGCCATGCACATCCGATTGCCCGACGACCCTCAGCCTGGTGCTGTGGAGGAGCCGGAACAAGAAATTCACGATCGACAAATCACGAACCCTGACTCTTCGGACTCTGCTGATAATGTATCGCCGCCCGCCTCGCCTGACGGCACGACACTCAATGTTGCGGCGTTCATCGGCGGCAGTGACGACGAAGGCAACAGTGGCCTGCCTTTGCCCCGCCGAAGTATTGGACTCCGAACATGCAGGGTTCTGGTGGTGCCACTGACTTGGATTAGCAATCGCGACGGCACATCGCCGGAGCCGTAGTTGACCTAGCACTCCTAGCCTACTGTAGCCGTTGCTTGGCCATCGCCCACGCGGGGATCCGCCTCTACAGTAGATGGACTGAAAAAGGTCCCATTGGGCCGAGTAACATTTGTGTACTAGCTAGGACCTAGGGTAAATTGCTGCATCCTGCTTGTGACCTCACACCTTCGGGTTGAGGTGGTGCCATGAATAAAGGGGGTGACTTTGTGTCACTGACAGTCGCCCCCCTTTCTGTGTCACCCTCACTGTGAATGTCACATGCAGTCTGGCACGTGCTCTCCAACCGACAGTCCGACACTCAAAACCCTAAGTAATTTTGTTATCAAATTGTCTTAGCCGCGTGTTACCCGTTCCCGACTGTCTCCAGAAGCTGTGAATATATATCTTAACTATATATATATATATCACTCTTCGTGAGCCTGCAGTGATATATATATATATATCTTCTTTCATCACGGGTCCGGATGCACTCATACACCCACCGTAGGCATCGAATATTTTAATTTTGGCACGCCAAAGCGCACCACCTTTGGAGAAGAGGTCCGTTTAGGCGATACCTAAAAATTGTAAAGTTTAGGGTTCCACAAGCACCCTAAAATTGAGGTTTTTTTTACCGTTTTCTTTTCGAGCAATATTGAGTGTTTTGGGCAGGGAGTCGGGTTTCCCCGCCTGAACCAAGGGGTATAAACTAGTTTATAGGAAGCGGAAGCCCTATCAAGGGACCCCCGCGCGACCCCCGCGCGTTCGATCGCGCGATCGATTTTTTTTTGGAAACTTGATATTGCATATTCCCCCGCAAGATCTTCACGTGGGGGTATTTTTGCTAGAATTATAGGGGGTACGTGAACGTACAAGTGGGGGAAAATCAATCTGAAATCACCATACAAATTTTGATGCGGACAATGAATAGGGTTTATTTTGCAATTAAGAATGTTGACAAAGTTAAAAGTTAAGAAGGAGTGTCATGCATTATGCAAAGCGAGTGTGATGCATTATTGGCAATTACAAATGAACATACCCAAACACCTCGTAGATTGACCGGTATTGAGATATTGTCAAATGTTTGCCCAATTTTTTATGAGGCCAGGAACATTGCAAGCGCGATGAAGGTAGGGTACCATTAGGAACCATAATTTCAGAAATGTAGCATTATTAGGCTGTTAAAATAATCTCAATGAATGGGCCTTATTTTGAAATATAGTATATTAATAATAAAGTGAGTGTAATTAACAATGTAATGTAATTAGAAATGAACTGCACTCAAACACATCAATTGTAGATTGAAGGTATTAAAAATTATTTAAGATGCTATCAACATTGCAAGCAATCAAGGTAGGGTACCATTAGGAATCATAATTCAAATGTAGTGTTATTAGTTTAATTGAAATACTAAACAAAGGAATGATAGATAGCTTAGTGAATAATATCAACTGACAAGCATGCGATTGAGTCAAGCAGTGCAGACATTTGAAAAAAAAGTAATTTCTAAATGTTATATACATTGCCATAGCGTTACTTAAGGCTAGCAGGTGGTAACTAAACTGCGGAAGGAATTTCGGGGTTTTGAAAATTTGGGTTTATTTACAATATCTTTCATTGGCGTAAGTGTCCTGCCTCAACTTTTGAAAACAGTGTCGGAAAGGTCTTCTCAAGGCGAATCGCATGCAAACGTTGAAAATGCATGACATCTGATGCCGACGACGTGATTGTAAACTGAAAAATGTTGATGGATGTGCACATCGTTAACAATTTAAGCCCTAATATTGACCCTAGACCTCCGGGTATAATCTTACCAAGTGCTCAACATGCGGTTAGGGCTACGTATAATATTAGGGGTTTGTAACACTATGGCATATGTGCCATAGATGTAACTCATTATGGTCAAGCTAAAATCGAGTGCGTGTCGGTAAATAGTAAGAACATCGTCGCAACATGGTTGCTCCCAAGTGCATGGCTGCATGCGGCTCGACAAGAGCTTTCCAAAACTGTCTTCAAAAGTGAATTTGGGTTATTTGTCGCCGAGAAAATCGGTTTTGAGTGTTTGATGAGCTAGCTCATCACGTAGCAGTTTAGGGGTTAACTGTGTCAAAGATATATGCTGGTCAGCTAATGTAAGCTTGAGGTGTTGGTCAGCCGGTTAAAACTGAAAATGTTCTCTATTATTTTGTCTCTAGGTTGAGGAGAAGTAATGTACAATGTTGTCATCATGATTCCATCAATGAAAGGGATGAACCAGGTGTATCTCTCTTGTGTGGCGCAAGAATACCTTGATATGGACCTGCCTTAACGAGATCCTTGATTGCCTCGGGAATCAACCCCTACATTCTGGGAAAATCAGAAGACGCGTCTTCTGAACGTCTTCTGAGACGTCTTCTGGAACTTGTGGTTTTAGGAGAAACCAGCCAGCGTTTCTCCTAAACTTGTGACCCCTCCAAAAGAAAAAAGCTGGCCGGTTTCTTAACGTAGAATTTTCTTAACGGCCAGCACTTACTGTACGTGTGGTATCAAGTAGCTATGTGGCCAAATTGCCTAATCATCACATATGTGTCGATAACACATGTCAGAATGTATTCTGGTCAAGAAGACATTCAGAACATATTCCGTGTATCTTCCGAGAAGACTGTCATTTGTATGTCTTCCGGGAAGATGTCTTCCGAAATCCGGAAGGCATTCCGCACATCTTCGGTACGTCTTCCCCGAAGAGTGTCTTCTGGTTTCCAGAAGACGTTTCCACCCAGAAGACGTCTTCTGGAAACCAGAAGACATCATGTCTACGAAGACGTCTATAAGACGTTCAGAAGACGTCTTCTAGACGTCTTCTGATTTTCCCAGAATGTAGGGAACTCTTTGGAAATGTGATACTTGTGAAAGTGGGTAGTGAGTGTGCTGATAGCTAGTTTGCGAACCCTGATTTCCTCCACTGCCAAGGCCTTGATGTAATCTGAAGCGGGACAATTGCGTGACAACCAGTGGCCAGTGTGCGAGGTGGCTTTCCAGCTTCATGCTTTTGTCCATCTCCCCTGAAAAAAGGCAGAGCATTGTTCTGGATGTTCTCTGCAAAATGATGGCCAGTGAGTAAGTAATTTGGGATTTGTGAGGGATCCAGATGCAGTTGCAGTAGTCGCCACAGTAGGCGCCACAGCAATTGGGGCCTCATCGTTCGCCACTGTTGCTGCTGGCGATGCGGTCACCACTGCTGCGGGTGGCGGACTTGCTTCAGATGAAGGATTTGCTTCAGTAGGTGGAAGAACAAGTTCACCAGTTGGTGGTGTTACCATGGCAATTTCCATGGTATGAACACCAGGAGGAACTTCTGCCGCGCCGGCGGTTGAAGCACCTGCGTTCAATCCAGAAAGGAAACTTGTGGTCAGTTGATCAATTTAAATAACACAAATTCAACTATCCACATGTACACTAAGAAATATACAATCAAATGGGTTTCACCTGGTGCAACTTCACTGGCGCCAGGGCTATCAAAGGGCAAAGCGCATTTGGCCGTATTGTTCCTGCGCTTCTTGGAAGGAGGAGGAGGAGGAGGAGGAGTAATGTAGTTTTCATCTTCGCTATCGCTGGCAATAGCAATCACCTGACGATTGGAAAACCAGTTCGGCGGCTGTCCATATTCCTGGATAAAAGCTGTGGGTAACGACTTGGTTACTTCCACTATTGCTTCCAGGGTTTGGACAGCCCCAGAAATGTCGCCCAGATTGCGACCGAGCTCAAACTGGCTGCAGACACCCAAATTGTAGAATGTTTCAGCCGAAAAGTAAACATCGTAAAGTTTACCTACTTCGACATGGTCCATTAAAGGACTTGGGTCGTCTATGGTGAACCCAGCCAGCAACCTCCAGCCATTACATAATAGGACGTTACCAGGGGCATCCCTGAAGGTCAGGGTTACCACTGGCTTCTTGTCCTTGGTTCTTGAGAGGACCTTGACTTTACTCTCAAGGTATGCTATCACCCTTAAATGTTTATTGGTGAGGTCCTCTCCATTTTCGGACCTGGCTTTAATGGTTGCAAACCACGTTTTACGAACTTGATAGCTGCGGACATGTTTATGGGTGTTTCTGGATAGAGTTGCTTTGGGTTTGATTGTCAATAATGGTTTAAACAAAAAGTCATTAAACAATTTATAGGTTGCTACAGGGAAGTATGTTCAATATTTTGTATTAAATAGATTTGGCAATTGTGTCCATAATGATGACAAATGTCACTGTGTAAGGACATGCGTGGCGGCAATCGCATTATTCGGTTGACATGTGTCATTAAGGTTTTGGTGTCTAACATATAGAACAGCCAATGACAAACAACCTTGATAGCTAACATGTTTGTGAAGGTTTCTTGGATAAACGTTGTTTGATTTGAATTCTCGATAATGGTGTAAACAAAGAGTCGTTGAACAACAATTAAGCTCGATCTTTAATATCAAAAGATTTGCAAATTGTGTCCATGACCTTGACAAATATCATCAATGGTAAGTACCCGCGGAGTGGCGGCAATCACAAAATTTTGACATGTGTCATTAAAATTTAGGTGTATGTCTAACACCTAGAGCAACCAATAACATGGAAGATTGAAAATCGTAAAGATATTTACAAAGCAATTTTCGTTTGTTACATACGATGCAACCAACAGCGTCATCGCTAAATATTTTAAGAATTTGATGTGGCACAACATATTTTTCATTTTATTGTGATGGCATGCATGAAAGACCCTCTCTTCTGCATCGCAGTATCAACATGTGTGTCTCGACCCCCTGCGGCGGGGCTCGGCCAGTCAGCCAGTGGGCGGAGCCGCGGGGGTCAAAGCCCACCCCCACACTCGCCGCACCCCAGAAAATAGCAAGCGGCCGAATCCACTGCGGGGCTCGGCCAGCCCACTTGTCACCCCTTTCAAAGAAAACAATTTAAAAAATGTAAGCGGTCGACTCCCGATTTCCTGCGGGGCAAGCCCATACACGATACAACCGACGTTCATGACAGTGCAATGTCATCAACTTTTATTCTCGAAGCTTTGCGGACTGCGTCTCATGTCAATTTTCATGTCACCAGCCCATACACCATACAGTGACACAGCCGACTGATAAATAATTTTTATAGATCTACGCGTTAACGTTTTTTATATCAGGCAAACACACCATTCTTGGATCCTAGCCAATAAAAATAGGGGGTCATGCTGCGATTTTCGACGCTATAAATTTATAAAGATGGCATGTTCACAATAGAATTTTGATTATTTTAAATATGAAATTTGTAATCAATATTATTTAATTCTTGAGAACTGTGCACCCTACCCTATAAAAGGATACAGTGATCTCAGGAATTAAATAACATTGATCACAATGTACAACATCGATTCCATATTCACGCGTGAGCGCGAAAAGCGTGACAGAAAAAGCGTGACAGAAATCAGTGTTCGTTTTGGAATACAGTGCAGGTAGTCCTATAATGATAAGTCCTATAATGATAATAGTCTTATAACGATACCCGACCGTGACCACCAAGGTGGCAGCCCTTATAATGATAATTATCATTATAGCTATAATGATAATTATCATTATAAGGCTTTCTAATGATTGTATCATTATAAGGGCTTATATATTAGGTCCCAGATCGCCAGTGGATCGCCAGTGGATCGCCGGATTGTACAGTTACACCTTGGTATTTAAGTAGGACTTTTTGCTCCTACTTTTTGTTCCCACATCAACATGAATCTGGCGGCCAGGGAGAATAAGAATAAGATATATATATTATATCGCGGTCGAACTGAACACAGAAACGCAGAGGCGGACGAGTCACTGTTTGCTAAGATGGGATAATAAAATAACTTTGGTGTTTTATTATCACGGAACGGCAACAGGAGCAAGCTGACGTGGCACCTCGGGTCAAGGGGTGATCAGAGAGAGTGTGACTGCCCCCCACCTTATGGGGGGGTCCTGAAAGTCCCATCTCGCATCACACCACCTCACCCCGAAGGAGTGAGGTGCCACAATGAAATAAGCAAGCAAGCATCCCGAACCTAAGCCCCAGGCAAAACAGGCAGCAGTTACAGGCCCAATGGGACCTTCTTCAGTCCAACTAGAGATGGATCCCCACATGGGCGCTGGCCCGCAAATACTGCACTAGCTAGAGCTCTACACCGGAGTCATTCGTTGCGGTTTACTTGTGCACACCACCAGACGCTGACGTGCCTGGTGGCGGGTCGATTGC
>LGRX02004082.1:0-11295 GCA_001247695.2 Cymbomonas tetramitiformis | reverse complement strand
ACCCAAGTTGGAGAATATTGCTGGCTGGCCCCAAATCTCCGGTTTTCTTAACACTGGGTATTTACTGTACGGAAAAGGCAGGCGTGTCAAGGCTGGTAGAGTAGTCTAAAGTCGGATAAAACAAATGTGGAAGCGTGGTGGGCCCATAACCTCCTGGAATATCCCGGTTCAAGATATCAGACAGTCAGTGAACCAATATAGATAAACTCGTATAAGAAATAAACCCTAAGCTAGATATACCCGGAACGGTCACGGAGTCGGAGCGGTCTCGAGTCTAGCTACCTGTGACACTCGGTGTGTCACAGCACAGGCTTACGGATCAGTCACGGTCCAGTGTTGGCTACCTAGGAATCTGTCATAGGGGCCTGCACCGGGACTCCCGGTCAGGGCTGCCTATACAGATTTCAGCAAGCAGGCTTTAGGGTTCGGGAGCCTGTGACACAGTGACGCGGACAACACTGCAAGTGACAACCAGGCGAGGGGTGACAGAAGGGTGCACCACTGCTTGCCCCTGGCCCATATTTTTCCTAAATTCACCTATATTTTTTTTTGAAATTTTTCCAGGAGGCACCTATATTTTTCCTCCCATTTTGAGAAGGCACCTATATTTTTCCTAAATTTTTTTTGCTCTAAAATGAAGAATACGCTCTGACCCTGAAGCTCATGATGGAGATGTTCGAACTCCAAGCTCTCGATCTTCGGAACATACTGGCGCAAGTGCTCAGAGCCAGTCAGCTTGATGTCAGCGCGCTCCAAAAGTGGACGTAAATAATCACCCTTAGATATAGGCACCCCAGCAAATAACAGACTCTCAGTCACACGATACCGGTATAGATGAACCTCTGGTTCCAAGCCGGCAGTCGCCTCGTCGTTGTGCTCCGTAAAGTACTCGGTCAAAACATCGGTGATGTGCGCGTCATCTTGACGCTGCTGAACATACTTGTCCTTGGCGAGGGAGTGCTTGGCGCTGGAGACATGGGTCTTCACAGATTGCTTGAGGAGGGACAACTCCTCCTTGCAGCACGAGCAAAATAACTTCCCACCCGAGATGCGCAAACAATGGTTGGGGAACTCCTTCAATCTTTGAGAAGGCTGAATCTTCGGCTCCTTCGTGATGCGGATACCCCCTCCTGCACGCTTTGTGCCACTAGGGGGTTTTTTCCTAATAGTTCTATCTCTTTCATGCGCAGCCAGAGCTGGGCCCTCAGTATTTCCGCTGGCTAGATGAGGACCACGCTTTCGCTTGAACTGGTCGAACGCGTTGGTGAGGGGCTGGGCTGAGGTCTTTGGTCTTCCTGGTGTGATCGTGTGAAGGTTTGGAGGCGGAGAAAGAGGTTTAGAGGTTTGAGCAGTCAGATCGCCGATGACAAATCGCAGTTTGGCGGGGTATTCTCAATTTACAGCGCCTATATTTTTCAAAATTTCCCCAGTGTTAAGGGGAAAATGACCGAACGGTGATATCGCTTTTAAATTTTCCCTACGAAGCACCTATATTTTTCAAAATTTTGACATTTTTTTTGGCCAAAATTCTGACCTATATTTTGAATAAAATTTTTAAAAATTCTGGCCAGGCCCAAACCACTGCTCCCCCCTAGGGGGGAGTTGGCATCGTTCCCCGTGACACCACCTCACCCCGAAGGCGGGAGGTGCACTGCAGGGCCAGCCGGTACACCCGGACAGGCGGCTAAAAGAAATGTTAAGATGTCAACTCAAAGAGGCCTTTCTCAACCTAGCTAGAAGCAAATCCATGCTGTGGCGCTAGTTGAATCTCACGTCTCTAGCCCGATGTCTAACTCAGGGTTTTGGGAAGTTGCCCTCCACATCGCCGGTGACAGCGGAGTTGGGCAACCAAATCGGTGAAGGGCGGAAAGCCGGCCAGGTGTCGTCCTCATCGAGAAATGCGGCGCCGAAGCAGGCAGGCTCCTCAGGTCCATCAGGCGGCGGGGAGGTGTCCGCAGGGAAGATATCTTCCTGGGATTGGCCGGCCCGGGGCCGTGTCACGGAGGCCCGGGCCGAAGGCGGGCCGAAGGCGGGCCGAAGGCGGGCCGAAGGCGGGCCGAAGGAAAAGTTGCGGATGGGCCGAGTCGCATTGAGGGGAAAATCGATAAATTTCCAAAATTTTATCGATTTTTGACAAATTGTCATACTTAAAATTAAAATTTTGCACATGCGCCGGGCAATTTTGGGTTCGGGCCGAGACGGGCCGAAATGTGGCCGAAGTAAATTCCCATTGCGGGCCGAGTCACCTCTGCGGAAGATATCTACCCTGGGTGTCCGCACTCTCCGTAGACACCACCAGAGCGCCGGTGCCGACGGGGTCGATCGCGTCGCCACCACCAGGTGTGAGCTCAGTAAGCCGCACGGACTGGAACGCCGCAACCGCCTGGCCCTCAACAGGTGGGGCAGGTGTGTCCACTGCGGGCGGCGGCAATGACATTACCGCAACGGACGCGTCGAGAGACGGGCGGGGAGCGGCCGGCTTGGACATCTCCAAATGCTTGTTGTTGGCGAAGGCCTCGATGCACACCCATGGAGCGACACGCACCACGCGTGTCGGGATGAGCGTCCGTGACGTTCCAGAGCCGGAAGCACACGGTGCAGGGGAATCCGGTACCCGCCCACTTGCGGTAAAGCGAGGCGGGTGAGTCAGCGACCCACTTGCCCTCCACGGGCGCCAAGGATTGCTTCTGGGCCCGGAGAGCCATGGAAACGGGGCGAGGAGAGTGCTGAGGGGGCTTCTGGCCGCCACCTTTGGGGCGGTAGCCGGAACGCCTCGGGCGGGATGTCGGAACAAGCGGCGGAAGGGGCGGAAGAGGGAGAGAGTGTGGCGAGGGGGCTCTCGTCCCGAAATGCGAGGCGAATGCGAAGGGCAAGGCGGGCAAAGGTGAAAGTTGCACCCGCCCGCAACTCGCGTAGCACAACCAAATAAAGGGGGGCTACGTACGGCGACTTCTTGGCGGACTCCGACAAGACGTGCCAGAGGTCCGCAACGCGGTCAGAGTCGTTGTAGTTGGGCTTGAGCTTCTGGTGACGGTCACCAAGGCGTCGAATCAGGGCAAGCTGTGGGGCGGGGTCCTCGGTCTCGGTGAGCACAACCGCCCGCAGCTGGGTCCAGAAACGCATGCCGTTGGAGTCGGGTACGCCCTCGACCTCGTACCGTAGCCGCTGCAGAGCGTAGCGGCCGTCGGCGGGGTGGTGGCGGGCACATTCGTGATAAACGCTAAGAGCGTTCCCACGAAGTGGATGTGGGAGAATGCTGAAGAGGAGCTCGTTGATGGTGACCTGGTAAAATTCGTGGTCGTGCTCCAGGTCGAGAAGCTTCGCCGCCTCGTGGTAGGACACGGGATAAAGCACGTGAGCCAATCCAGAAAGCAGGGCGCTGAAGTCAACGTCGACAGTAGCGGTGTCCAGAGTATACCCAGCGGGCATCTTGAGGCCAGTGGACTTGAGGAAGGATAGGAGATCGCTGCCATACTGGAATGCGTAGGCGAGCTGGTCGACGTACTCCTCCTCGCGGCCCTCCTCCACGGGCGTGGTCCCCAACACGTCGGAGTCGTTGAAGTAGTCGAAAGCCGAAGGGGCGTTGACTGTAGATGTCGGCTTAGAGCGTAACGAAGATGTCCCCACAATTCTACGGCGCCCACGGGATGAAACAGGGGTACTCTGCGAGTCCGAGGGCGAATGCGACGGGGTGGCGGGTTGCCGCGTGCGGGCAGCACGCAGAGCTGAACCAAGCCCTTCACGTCGGGTAGTAGCCATTGCGGGAATAAAATAACGTTTGTCCAGCGGTAAATTGAACCACACAGGGTGTGCGGCAAAAACGGCGGAAGATGTCGGGAAAATAAGAGGCGGCTTAATGTAGTGTCGGCCGGTGCTGTTTGCAAGGCGGTCCGGCGCTGATGTCGGGATGTCGGAAGATGTCGGATAGATGTCGGATAGAGTCGCAGGGCGCGAAGCGAACCAGATAAAAAAACCAAGCCAACACTGAAGGTGCGTGGGCTATAACCTCACTCATAGAACAGGGGATATATATATACAGTAGACACTCATATTTAATGAAACAGAGATCTTGCTCCAGCCAGCCAAATCACTAAAATCGTGACCCCCCCCCGCCAGCGCCAGCGTGCTAATGAATTCGTTCATTAGAAGGAACGCGATTCATGAGCCAGCCAGCGCCATTCGTTATCTTCCTCAGCCTTACAAAGCGAAATTTTCGAGAAAACTGTGTGCTGATTTTTCGGAGTGATAAAATGGACCCAGCGAGTAGGCAACAGCTTAGAGAGCTTCACACGGACATGAAGGACGGCATACTATCACAGTCTCACTACGAAGAACTGCCTGCAATTGCCTAATGCCATGTGCAATAATTAGCCATGTGCACCGCGTCAAGCTATGCCAGCGTCAATTCCTTATTTTAAGATTGCCGAAAGCATGTCAGCCAGCGACGGCCTTCCTTATTTCGGACCTCTTCCTTATTCTTTTTGGTCCAGCCAGCCAAATCACTAAAATCGTGACCCCTAACTTATTTGGCTGATTCTGCTTGTTGAATTCATATCTTGAGTGTTCACATATATATATATATATACTGTCACTGTGATACGGAAAAGGCAGGCGTGTCAAGGCTGGTGGAGTCTAAAGTCGGATAAAAACAAAGGCTTTAGGGTTTAGGGTTCGCGAGCCTGTGACACAGTGACGCGGACAACACTGCAAGTGACAACCAGGCGAGGGGTGACAGAAGGGTGCACCACTGCTCCCCCCTAGGGGGGGAAAGTTGGCATCCCCGTGACGAAGAAGCAACAGAGGAGGTGGAGGTGGAGCGAGGCTGCATCTGTGATGGAAAAGGGGCGGGAGCGAGGCGGAGGAGGAGCGGTGGTGTTCTCCACAATTATGGCTCGTCCGAAGAAGAACAGTTTACTAACGCCCTTGCTGACTTGGAGAAGATTTTGGATACTCAGCTAAAAAACGAGGGCGGATGTACAGTGCCTTTGGAGTTTGGACGACGCACCACAAGTGGCCGAAGCATTACTAGCTTGGGATAAATATAGCTTAAACGGCCCCTTGTGGAAGCACATTCAAGAAAATAAGGTTTTCTCAGAAGACTCCGCTTCAAGAATAACATAAAAAATGGAGGAATATTTTTCAGGAGATCCTGTTTCTAGTGGTAATACTTCTCCCAGCAGCGACAGCGCCTTAAAAAGGAGCCAAACCTTCGGTTCCAGTAGAAGGATCACCTGCGGTGCTAAACTCACAGAAGCCGTGGAAGCAGCAGGGGCACTGTTGCCTCACTCACGTCATTTTTTCTGCTTTCATTTTGCTCTCATAAAGGTTCAATAAAGGTAAGATGTAGACATGGCATGTAGCACGGCTAGGTGGACGGCCTTGCACTATAAATTGCATAATCGATGAAAATGGCATTTAGAAGTCGCAAGAAGTTTCAGGAAGTACTTAGTTGTTAAAAGAAATCATTCAAAGGCAATATTTCACATTTTTGATCACCGCGGTGGCCACCAGGCTGCTAACGGGTCGCAGAAGGGCTGCGGTACAGAAATTGCATATCTTGCGGGCGCGTGAGATATGTGAGTGATACGGGGAAGTTACTAGAGTTGGTGAGAATTATTTGGAGGTCATCCCTAGGCAGTGTGAAGCGGAATTTCACATCGGGCCATATTCACGGGGTGCTGGGGAGCTAATTTCGTCTGTAAAATGACTGCAAAACAGAAAAAACATGTCTCGTGGGCGCGTGAGATATGCAAATGATACGGTGAAGTTATTAGAAGTTATGAGAAGTATCTAGAAGTTATTACTAGGCATCGAGAAGTGATATTTCACATCGGGTCACATTCGCGGGGCGTTGGGGAGCTAATTTCGTCTGTAAACTGACTGCAAAACAGAAAATGCATGTCTCGTGGGCGCGTGAGATATGCAAATGATACGGTGAAGTTATTAGAAGTTGTGAGAAGTATCTAGAAGTTATTACTAGGCATCGAGAAGTGATATTTCACATCGGGTCACATTCACGGGGCGTTGGGGAGCTAATTTCGTCTGTAAACTGACTGCAAAACAGAAAATGCATGTCTCGTGGACGCGTGAGATATGCAAATGATACGGTGAAGTTATTAGAAGTTGTGAGAAGTATCTAGAAGTTATTACTAGGCATCGAGAAGTGATATTTCACATCGGGTCACATTCACGGGGCGTTGGGGGGCTAATTTCGTCTGTAAACTGACTGCAACAACAGAAAATGCATGTCTCGTGGGCGCGTGAGATGTTGCACGTGATACGGTGAAGTTATTAGAAGTTGTGAGAAGTATTTAGAGGTCATACCTAGGCAATGAGAAGCGAAATTTCACATCGGGTCATATTCACGGGGTGCTGGGGAGCTAATTTCGTCTGTAAAAAGGGCTGCAAAGCAGAAATTGCATATATTGCGGGTGCGTGAGATGTAGCACGTGATACGGAGAAGTTATTCCAAGTATGTGCAAGTCATAACAATATACACCGCAACATGGCCGTACCTACAATATATACAATATATACATCTACATAACACTAGAATCTCACAGAAGTGCCAACAACCGCTGATGCTCCCTCAGGGGTAGCATGTGCACATCCCCCCTCTTAACTAGGCGAACATCACATGCTAGTACGGCTTCACACGGAATCAAGCACTTCTTGCTAGTATCTAAGGTGTATGTATCTCGCACGTTTGGATCCGTCCACTCAAAGTATCTCCCCGAAATCACCGAGTCTCCAGGAGCAAATGTCTGTCTATAGTCATCACGGCGGATCCTCCCGCCGACCTCCGTGACACCAGACAGCGCCTTCACCAAGTAGTAGGCATGTGATGCGTCCGTAGGATCCTGCTTCACCGCCATGATGCTACCACGCCGCACGGCTACACTCACACCCGCCGCATACTCCTCCACCATGCCGCGAATCCTCACGGCGGCCGCGCCCGTAGCCGGCCGCAACTCCACATCTCTCCACGCATCCACGTGGGATGTCTCCAAGCATCCCTCCGAGTCCGGAATGGAGCGCACACACTCCGCATAACAATTCACACAATAGCATGTACGCTCACGTACCATCAACTTCCCCTCGCCCTCCCCCCCCCTTACAGAATGCAAGCGCTGCGTCCCATCCACCGCCTGGTATGCTGCACCAGCATCGTGATCCACCGCATGCAATCCTCCCGCCTCCTCGTGCAGTGCGTCCTCTGGTACCAAGTAAAAAAACCGTTGATTGAAGCTCGCTCTTGCCTTGGCGTAACTGCTATCCGCACGTCGGCTCAATCTCTCGCAACAGAACGCATGCAGGTCTGCAGCGCAATTGATGCGGGCATACCACTTGTCACCCTCTGATATGACCGCCACCGCCGCCGCGTGCTTGACATGCGCCCCCGCCCCATCGTTCCTGCTCCCCCTTGGCATGCGCCGTCTCAAAGAAGTTCCGTTGGCAAGGTACACCTAATGACCACTCGTATTTGCTATTCGCCACATCCGCAAACCCTGCCGCGCACTTATTTTGTCCCGCACAACCATCTGCCCACTCGTGGATAAACAAGGGCTTTGCGATCCCCTCCCGATGAAGTAGTCTCTGATGATCAACTCCCGCATGTACTGAATGAAGCGGTGATCGTGCTTCCGGTCATCGCTCAACAAGTACACGTAATCCTTCACCAGCACCGGGTTCTCCGCGGTTGATTCCACCCCATCCACGGCCATACACGCATGTCTCCACACCACGCAGACTAATATGGTCGCCTGCTTCACCACCCAATGCAGACTTTGCACTTCTCGAGGAATGTTCAATGAATGATTCTCCGAGAAGTCAAACAAGAACACCGCATGTCCCAATGGCAAATCCCTGACGCACGTCTGAAACTGCCGCTGCTGGTGTAATGCCATGAAAGTGTGATATGCATATGGCCGCAGAAACGCGCAATCCCCGCAGCCTTCCAACTTCTTCCACGCCCATGCCTCCGGTTGCCCTGCGGTCGCGCTATTCACTAAGAAGTTCCCCTTGCACTGACAATTTGGCGAAGCCCCCGGCTCGTGCCCCAGCAACAGCGCCTGCAACTTGGCGATCAAGGCGGCCAGCTTCGTCTTCTTCTGCACAAACTGCAGTCGCCGAATCTCCTTACCATCCTCGTCCATCTGTCCTGTGCCGCAAGTCTCGTAACAAGACCACGGCACTTGCGCCTCATGCCGCACCTCACTGTCACACACTTTGAAGTTGGCCAAGCCGCCACACTTCTCGCACCTCCCTCTCAAGCACTCCATGGCATGCTTATCCCCCACCCGCGGACACAACAAGCTCTCGGCGAAAGTTGAGGTCGACCTCCCCGCCTTTGCAATAGTGCAAACCATTCCCGTGTTCCCCACCGCCTTTCGCCTATGCTCAGGTGTCCTTCGAACCCGTGGGCAACATGTCGCCGAAGTGCACGCACACGGTGAATGCACCGCCTCTCGGGCCTTGTCAAAGCCCTCAAGGACCATTCTCATGTCTTCGTGGTACCTACAACAACAAGATATGTTGTCCTTCCTTCGCAGCCGCACAACATTGTGCGGCTTGCACACCCCTTGCTTCTCAAAGGAACGTTGCCCAATCTTGAGAGCGGGGTACTTGGCTTGAAACCTCCTATATATTAATAGTTGAGAGGCTTCCAACCAATGTTTGCTCACGAACTCCCTCGGTGTTCTCAAAGCACCGGTGTTGGGGTCACGTGCCAACACGACGTCCTTTTTGCAAGGACTAACTCGAGTGTTGTCCGGGTGCAACCAAAAGCTCTAATAAGAGCACAAGTCGCCATTGTCAAGCATCGGGTAGACAATCTCCGTTCCGCAAGCATCACGCCCTCCCAAAGGCCACGACGCCCTCTCTCCTCAGTTCCCATGTGTGCCCCCTCCCTCAAGTTTGAATTTCCGACCACCCCAAGCGTTCCAACGCGTTGATGCACACCAAGCATCGTGCAAGCCGTACGCACCAAGTTATCCTCGGCCAAGTTGCTCCCAAATGCCGCAGCCGCTATCCCCCTCGTTAGATTAACGTTCGCACGTGTGTTTCGTCGTGCTAAGCGTGATAACGCGTCCCTCAAATTCGCCACAACACAATTCTTCACTGTCTCCTCGCGCCGGTCACCTAACGACACCAATGCCGCATTGCACTCCTTGTGCACCTTCGACTTCAAGCCCGCCGGAAGGGACTCGATATACGCCCTCACCGCACCCGCAATGCGGTGAGGGCTTCTCCCAAATGCCGTTCGCATCTTCTCGACCCACCAACCCTTATTCCCGCGCGTCAACTCCTCAAAACCGTCACTTACTTGCGGCAATTGACCTCTAGGACGTTCGTAAGTTTCCTCATGCCCACCTTCCAACTCGTCTGACATTTCCACATCGTCACAAACCTCCTCTGAGTGAGCGTGATTAATATCACCTTCTCCTTTTGCTGATGTCCAGGCCTCGCACAACAAATCTATCTTCCCCACCAACGTCTCAAGCGTATCCATATCATCATCTTTCAGGGGCCACACTCCAAGAGGTATAATGCGAGCGGAATCTCCAACCTCTACGAGAAGGGGTAACAAGTCTATAAGAACGGGAGGAATATCCTAATTCGGTCCCGGATTGTAGGCAGCGTCGGAGCCACACAACGCCAAAAAAACGCTCACTGCAAGCAGCGTAATGTGGAGAGTCGTACATAACACCCCAAATAGCCACGATCGTTGATCCAGCACGAGCGTGACGTTCAATAACCCTTCCCCGATATGCGTCCCTGTCACCAAACAATCTAGTAAGACACACGTAAACCCTTCCTTGACGCGAAGTCTCACAGCAGGACAATCACATGTCTTTTGTACACACGTTTCGGGGTGTAGATATTCATACCGTTAAAGCTTGTGGGATTGGGGCGCCGTTTCGTGCTGCCACCCATATTCGCGCCCTCCTACACCGTTTGCTCCGATTCCAAGACATATCGCGTATGCATATCCATAGTAATATATACAAGTTTGTCTTTCTCTGCAAGCATTTTCACATACTTACTTCCACGAAATGCTTGGGCGGTTTTGTCCTCGATTCATACTGAGCTGACGTGACACGTGCATGAACATTTCTCGTATGTCGGATCCGATCCCAGATCCATCGACGTACGAGAAATGCTTGGGCGGTTTTGTCCTCGATTTATAATAAGCTGACGTCAAACGTGCATAAACATTTCTCGTATGTCGGATCCGATCCCAGATCCATCGACGTACGAGAAATGCTTGGGCGGTTTTGTCCTCGATTTATAATGAGCTGACGTCACACGCGCATGCACATTTCTCGTTTGTCGGATCCGATCCCAGATCCATCGACGTACGAGAAATGCTTGGGCGGTTTTGTCCTCGATTTATACTGAGCTGACGTCAAACGTGCATAAACTTTTCTCGTATGTCGGATCCGATCCCGGATCCATCGACGTACGAGAAATGCTTGGGCGGTTTTGTCCTCGATTTATACTGAGCTGACGTCAAACGTGCATGAACTTTTCTCGTATGTCGGATCCGATCCTCGATCCATCGACGTACGAGAAATGCTTGGGCGGTTTTGTCCTCGATTTATACTGAGCTGACGTCAAACGTGCATGAACTTTTCTCGTATGTCGGATCCGATCCAGGATCCATCGACGTACGAGAAATGCTTGGGCGGTTTTGTCCTCGATTTATACCGAGCTGACGTCACACATGCATGCACAGTTACTGCGTCTCAGCGCCCCTGTTGGTGCAAGCGAGCGGAAGCCATTCTTGAAGAACACTTCTTAGAGCTAGCACTTCGGAAACTGCAATGACCTCAAGAAACCGAGGCGGAAACACCGCGCCCGTCAGAACCCGTGGGTCGAGAGGTCCCCAAAAGGCCCATGAATACCACCGCTGCCATGTCGTTGGATGCGACAGTAAAGTAGCTCCAGCGCAGACTTGTAGGGTTTGCAATAGGAGCTTTCACTTTAGCTGTGCGAATAAAAAGTATCCGGCGGTGCAGTGTGGCGAATGCAAAGGGGTACTGGCAGAAGATAGGTGCTGCTATTGTAAAAAGGGGGCTTTCGTTACGCGATGCACGGTGTGCGGGCTTCGCTACCACCCTAAGTGTCAAGAGGAAAGAGGCATAAGGAGGGATTTGTTCAACTGCGGTCGCGAGGAATGCGTGGAGGAGCCTGGCGGAGGAATATCGGAGCCCCCTGTCGTGAACATGCACGACACGGAGGCGAAGAAACGACTGGGGGAGCTGCCAGGTCCGAAGACCGCCGTGAGGAAAG
>LGRX02004081.1:0-20081 GCA_001247695.2 Cymbomonas tetramitiformis | reverse complement strand
GAAAAGTGCTTCACCTACCGTCAAAAGGAACTTATGTGCGACTATTTTAAACATTATAAGGAACTACATCCACATCTTCCCGATTCGATTCTAGTATACACAATCAAAGCATATATGGTAAATCCCGACAAATTCCAAAATTGGTACGATAATAAATCCTTGGTAAAACCGAAACCACGTGAAACTCAAGAAGATTATTACAAGTATGCCAAAATGAGTGAACAAGAGTTAAGCGATTATGTTAAAAATAATGTAACCATATAGTAACGATGAATGTCTCGAAATTCTCAAAAATGTTATACTTTAATAGCGAACAAAATAGTTTACTCGATTCACGACTGGGTCAATATAATATTCCGAGTCAATTGCTTTCATATAAGACGACGGACCAATTGCAACTCACCGTTAATGATTTTTACATTGAAAAGACATTTTATGATATAAATCAAACGAACAATACATTTTTTTGGGGAGACAAAACAGCTAATGCCAACAAGTTGTTTAAAATTGAAATCAACCCCCAAAATTTTCCTTTTCCTAAAACATTTGACGACGCACAAATTTTGGCGGCTATAGGTGATGCTATAAATAATCAACTAGGACCCGCCGGTTCCGCCGTGACGGTGACGGCTAGTGTAGCAACACAAGCCGATGCAAACCTCAAATTAATTGTGTTGGAATTCGACAATGATTTGGAAGATAAGTTTGATTTTTACTCCTTCGCAACCAAAAGCATAGGGAGGTGTAGCGGAACTTTGTTAAATGCAATAAGCCCATTTGCATCAACGGTAAACGATGCACTCAACAACGATTCGAGCGAACTTTTAGGGGGCAATCCGGTTCGGGAGCGAGATTTGGTAGGCAAATCTGAATTGAGCCAATTAGAACCGATGTTTCAAAAGACATCATCAAAGACTATGCAAAGCTACTTTCCATTTACATCGAACACAATTCGAGAGTTATATCTCCGCACACAATCGTTAGTTTCAAGCTCGGCTTTAGAGGTTGTTAATCTAAGTCAAGCTAGTGACGACCAAGTCGGTGAGATGATATCTAGTGATATATTATTTAAAATTGCTATCGACGACTTATCTAAGCCATCATTTTCATATATAGATGCCAACAACAATTATAGCGTTATCATAAGTCCAAGTCTATTGTCACAAATAAACTTTGCATTAACGGACTCACGTGGAAGACTAATGTTTCAAATTTCAAAAGACAATGGTCGGACGCCGTCGTCTCTTATTAGCCAAGCTCGCTCAGGAAATGTATATTTCAGTTTTTCATTAAAAGTTGAAGTTATAAGCAATGATTCGCAATAAATTTATCTGTATTATATATTATTATAAAGAAATGTTAGACAGCTATTATCCCGAATCTTTAAGTTATGCGACGACTCAAATGACAGATTTTAGCCAGAATCAATTTGAATTATTGACATCAAACTCGACCGTTGTGAATGGTGGAGGAGGTTCTTTGGAGATAAATTTACCTATAAATAGTTTTATCGACACGCGCAAATTTGCTATAAGATTCTTTGCCAAAACCAATCGTGCATTTACGTACGATAGTGGAGGAGGTGCATTGAAAACGTGTCATTCATTTTTGCCGGAAATATTCAACCTATTCTCTAGATATGAGGTAAGTATAAATGGTGTTATTGTAAATCAATCGGTGGCTCAAGCATCTGACATTCAAGAGGTTAAACATCTAGTTAGCGACCATTTAGAAAACGAAATAACATATAGAAGCGTGTTGTCGAATTGTGGCTCGGAGTGTATCCAATTAACTAATGGATTGATAACGGGTTCAGCTGACGAAGATAATCAAGCGGGTGACTTTGAAGGGCGAGAATTTATTTTGAACAATCTTTTAGGATTTTTAGGAACTTGTGAGCCATCCATAATTGACTCGAGCACACTCGGGGCAATACGTATCAGGCTCTTTACCGACAATGCATTAACGTGTTTGTTATATGGCGAACAAGGTCAAGCCCCCGGGGTATTTACTACTAAAGCAGCTGCTGCTCAAACATTTGCTCAAAATGCAAGCTTTACGTTATCTCAAGTTTCTGCATCAATTACCACATTATCATTCTCAAGCGGAGTTGTGGAACAAAATATAGAGGAATTGATTTCAAAAGGAGCATTGACAATCATCTTTGAAAATTATGCGACATTTTTCCAAAGCGATTCGACCAATAATAAAAATGTACGATTTGCACTATCGGTCAATTGTTGGAATAAAGCTTATGCCATAACCCGTCCTTTAAATTATCGAACCGTAAACGAAACCGGGATTGCACAATATACTAATCGTCTCGGACGTCTTTATCAATTGCCATCTAAAATGTATGGCGGTAATAGAGCCTTTCGTTACTCTTGGAGCGTAAACAACGTGTTGACCCCTGCATTTCCTAATTCGCCTTTACAAGCCTATATGAATATCACTCATTCACAAGGTGACCAATATTCAATGATGGGTTCAAATCATATGCAATCGAGAACTGATTATTTCAACAATTCTTTTATATTGCCTTTAAATTTGTGTTTGGATAATGAACCGCGCCGATTGAGTGGATACTCAAGTTTAGGCACTAATAGTAGTTGCTATTTACAATGTACGGCTAGCGACAATGCATCGGCTGCCGGTGTAGCATTTGACTCTGGCAATGCGGCTACGGGTGGACCCAATGAAACTATGATTATATGTATGTTCACTTCTAAATTAATGGTATCAGCCGGACGAGTTATTTCGGTCGAATTATGATGACATTATTTATACATAGCAAGGAGTTGTTAATATAGGGTCTTCCACTAATTTCCGATGGTCATACAATTTAAACCATATGACTACATATCGTGTACCTTCAAAATTGTCCATTATCACTTCGTGGGGTAATCTTCCATCTACCTTTAACACTTTGTTTCGATTGTAAAAGTCACCGATGATTTGGTCATTTGAGTCGTAACACCTTAATGGCGCGCCTTTAAAATCTCCGAGCGCCATTGCATATTGAAAACTTATATCTTCGGCATCGACGTGTTTTTCACATACGTGCCGGGTTCCATTTTTGCATAATTGACAACGTACTCGCCTTCCGAAAAATCTTTATCAATAATACTTATCAATTCCTTCGAAACCGCCCATAATGCTTGCTTCCATTTAGGAAGTTTTCTATCTTCGACTTTACTCACACAAACACCTTTGCCTTTCTTATGAGGCATATTGTGAGGTGTTTGCATACCGCCACCACCCAATGCTCCGGTCGTGTTTCCAAGCATAAATGACCAATTTAGGTTGAAGCGAATCTTTTTTGTTTTGTCTCGATATTGTTTATTCAATTTTACATTGCTCAACATACTTTCAATTTCACTCATCAAGTTTTGTACATATGGTAAATTCGTAATTTTTTGTGCCGTAGGCTTTATCACTTGAAAAGTGGAGTATTCCTTATGTGACCCGCATTGCCAATGATTGTCGTTTGTTTCGTCATAAAATGCATAAGTATAATGCCAAGAGTATAAATGATTATCTTCGGTAATCTCCCAAGTTTCCCAATCACTTGGCTCATCAGTCCAAAAAATATGCTTCTTATTTTCGTGAGCACTCAAATACATTTTGTCTTCTTTTCTCTTTACATAAACATGCAAGTTATTGCATCTTTCAATTTCCACATCAATGGTCTTATTACCCCATTTGAGCATCGCGGAGTAAGACATATTTGTGAAAGTAAGTAGAAGTAAGTAAAGTATGTATGTATGTACTTGAGTATGTTGTAAATGATTCAAGTATACCTTATAGAGTTTATGTCTTAAAGTTAAAAATTTTAGGACAGATTGGGTAATGGGTATGTGGTAATGGGTTGTTTATAAAAGTATATCAAAGAAAGAATATCATTTTGTATATTTATTTTTAATTATTTGAAAATGTTTTTCAAAAGTACCAATTACTCGGAACCCGGTACCATAACCTCACGTGTGTTGCTTTATTGAACATATATGCTATGAACAACGAATTTAAAGCTTCGGTCACTTATAACACTAATCTGGTAGCGCGATGCCTACATCCGAAGCACAAAAATCAGCAGCCAAACGATATAGAGAAAAGAATCGGGAAAGGTATAATGCGTCACAAAAAAATATAATGCATCTTGGTATGACCGTAATCGTCTTCTGCATTGTGAAAAAGTTAAGAGGTCATATCACCAAAAGAAAATAAAAAATGCTGATAATATATATGCTATTAAAATTTAACTTAAAGAAAAACCGTATTCATAGTATATAGAAACAATGAATTATAATAAATTCCCCGAGCAAATTACTTTAAGTGAGACCTATTTTAAGTATGAGGTTATGGAACTTTTACTTAAAGTAGATGTAAATTCCAAAGGTTATGATATAGAGAATATGATGTGGCGCGAGGAGCAAACCAAATTGAAGAAGATGCATAAGTTTATGAGTAAAAAGACACATATGAACACCATAACTTACAAAAAAGCACCATACAATTTAGGTAGATATTACCCGGTGAGTGATAAGTATAATACTTGTTGTTTCCAAAATCAATATAATGTTATCCGCCGACTTGTTATGGACGGAAACTACATTTCATTTGATTTAGAAAATGCGCATCCAACAATCATATCTCAATTGTGTGAGAAGTATAACATTGAATGCTCGGCGATAAACGATTACATTGTGAATAGAGAAAGTATATTTTACAACATTCAACGAAGTTATAATGTGAGTAGAGCTAATGCAAAACACTTGATGTTAATATTGACATTTGGAGGCTCATTTCAAACTTGGTTAAATGAACTTAAACTTCCTAAACATCAATATATAGATTGTATAAAACAATATGAAGACCAAATAAAAAATATACTTACAAATGATGCCCTCGAGCACTTTCCAAAATTTGCAAAAGCCGTACAAGTAGCTTGTGAAGTAAAAAAACAAGACAAAAGAAATGGCAAAATTCAGGAGTGCATTGGGGTTGTATATTCAAGAAATAGAGAGTCGGATGATGATGTGTATATATGACTATTTGGTGACGAATACTAAAATGAAGCCTGCGGCACTAATCCACGACGAGATTTTGGTATATAAAGACGATAATGTCGACATTGACAAAGTAATAAGCGAGTTGAAAGTATGTATAAAAGCACACACGTGTTTTGAAATGCAATTGAAATGTCAAGCAACTTCCGCCACGGATGAAGATTGTCGATGGCTTGAATCCCACCAACCTTTCATCGATGACATAGATGAACGACGTAGTGACCAAGTACATTGTGACCTAATACTCGAACAATTTCAAGACCAAATTTTTATCACACCATTGGGGTTAATGATATATGACGAAGAAGACGGTAGGTGGACACTTGATAAACATAAAGGGAAAGGTTTGCATCTAAAAATCATTGAGCGCAACTACACCAAAATATTTATAAATGTTAGTTCCAAAGATGAATCAAAGTCTTTTATGAGTTTGTATGAACCCGCATACAAGCTAGTCTCTCAAAAAGCACCCGTGTTGATAGAGTTTGACGTGTCGAAAAGTAAAGGGTACCTTCTTTTCGATAATGGTGTGTTGGATTTGAAAAACTTTGAATTATTGAAGAAGCATCCAAGCTATAACTTTATCAACAAAATACATCGGGACTATAATGTTTCGGAAGATTACTCCGAATTGAAATCTGAGGTGATTAGGAGATTGTTTGATAACCCAATTACCAACATTGAAAAACGAGATTATGTGCTTGAGCGATTAGCACGGGGGATGCCGGGCGAAATATGTGATAGACAATTTATGTTTTTGATAGGCGATACGGCTTGCGGTAAAGGAAAGTTGACTTCATTATTGAAACGTGCATTTGAAGAATTCCAATATGAATTTGCGTGGAGAAAATTTAAAAGCCAAAAAGTACAAATCCGATATGGAAAATGAACGAAAATGGACTTGGGCGGTTGAGCTGTGGCATAGACGTTTTGCAATAAGTAATGAATGTGACATAGGTGTTGAAGCGACAAAAAATAATTTTGGCGAACACAAAATGAGAATTGAAAAGTTGTCCGCAACCATCTTGAAAACGTTTTGCAGTGGCGGGAACGAAACATTACCGATGCGAGAGTTGTATCAAAACGCCACAAATGTCAAAATACAAGCATATATGCTTTGTCTATCCAACGATACACCCGAGGTTGAAGGGGTCGATAGAGCATACACGGATAGAGCAAATTATGTTCAATGTGATAGAACATCTAGCGATAGCATTATGGAACCAAACGATGCTTACTTTGTGAGAGATAATAGCATTGATAATTTCGTAAACCAAGTAAATGTAGCGGATGCATTTATTAGTATATTGTGCGACTATTATCGAAAAAGTATTATCAATGGTCGAACTCCCAAACCTGAATTTGTCAAATCTGAAGTAGCGGAAAGAACGGGTTCTAATAGAGGTGGATTTGAATGGATTGAGGCTAATTATGAGATTTACAAAAGTAAAGACATTCTAAAAGACTTCAAAGGTGTAATGACAAAAGAAGGAATATATAGATTTGATTGGAAAAAAATTGGTGATTGGTATGTTATTATTGAAAACGTACACGATTGGTTTATAAAAGATGCGAGGAAGACAGATACGCTGTCCGGCTAAGCTTGCTAAGCATACAAACTGATAATCACATAAACAGTGTCTGGCCGGAGCTTTATGCTCTCGGAAACCCAGACAGTAACAATGACTGTACTACTGTACTGTACTACTGTGCAGTACAGTGCTAGGATGTCACGGACACGAAACGGAAGCAGGGTCAGGCTAGGGGCTAGTCAGAGCCCATAATAACTAAGCCTAAACCCGAAGTCCAGCACACCACCCGTGGGTGTGACTATCTAGCAAAGCAGGTACAGAATATACAGCCACGAGACATAAACAAACACCTAACATTCACTTCGGTGGAAACCGATCACTTCTAGCTGGGTGCCGGGGTCTTGACCCGGTCATCCCACTACTGGGCTAAAGCTAATCAAGCTACCAGGATGAATTGCAAAGAAACTCAGCCACTTTGAGGCTGGTCAGCAGAGCCGAGTTCAGCGGTTGGGATGTTAATACAGAAGAGTCCCGAAGTGAAATGCAAGCTGTCTGTTGTAAATTGAGCACCACCAGACCCAAGTGGGTAAGGTGGATCCGTAGCTGAAAGCAAATCAACTGAAGAATTCTGATAAGTAGATTCCCATGGTGTTGTGAACTTTGAAGAAAGAGACGAGAGAACTCGATCGTCAGGCGGCCAATCACGGATGTCCAGAAAGCCAAGTGGCGGATCCGGAGCAAAGAGATCTCCAGTAGACCGATGGACGGTGACTCCGGGCTCAACCAGGCCCCTGTCACCACCGCCCACGGCAACCAGAGATGCCGTAGCACTGGCCAACAGAGAGCAGCAGAGGACCGAAGACATCATCGCACATCGGAGAAAGCTCGGCGGAGCCCGCGAACGGTACACCGAAGCTGCTGGTGGCGATGCCCCCCTGTCAGAGCCATGCTCAAGAGTGCCGAAGGAGTCAAAAGCCACTTGTTGCCCGCCGTCAGAGTCATCGTCAGAGCCTTGGCCGTTGTCAGAGCCTTCAGAGCCAATGTCAGAAGCCTCAATCGTCATGCCAACGAACAGCGGAGCCGGTGCAGTGTCGCCAAGCTGGAGCGATGGGACAGAACCGGGCAAGCCGAGAGAGCCAGGCATAGCCACTGGCGGGCCATGAGCCGTAGGCACACCACCAGCCACGAGTGCAGAGGGATCCCGAACCGCAGGCGGTGGCGGAATCGAACCCCGTGCATCCGAGTGGAACGTGGCCAGAGGGAAGTGAGCCACGCCGTCACCGTCAGCCGCCACACCCTGAGCGGAAGCCGCCGCATCCTGAAAGTGCTTCAGAGATGTGGGCTCAGCCGGCACAAAGGAATGCGCCGACAGCTCGCACACCTCTGGGCGACCCTCCATCGTGCAGAGCGACTCGAAGGCGTGCTCATCTCCCGCGTCATAGAAACGCTGGAAACGAACAGCCAAGCAGTCAGACTCGTAGTCTTCAACTGCACCACAATAGTGGGCAGAGTGAAGACCGCCGTTGGGGCATTCAGCATGCCAGTGCTTCAAACCACTTTGTGCACACACCGCATTTTGGCAGTGGGGCACGAAGGCACCACTCTTCTTGTCAAATGAGACAGGAGGAGCGGTGCCAAGTGGTTTAACACCAGCACGATGATGCTTAGCAGCAGAGCGGGTAAGGTGCTTGCCCGCAGGCGGTGCCCCTTCCCGTTTCTGCCGCTTCAGGTCACGAATGTCTTGCTGCATGCGTTCCAGCTGCTTCTGCAGACTGGACAACGCCGCAGCTAAGTCAGACGCGCCATCGCCGAACGACAGAGCCGAAACAGGGGTGTCAGAGACTTGCAGGCCGTGGCGGAACTGCTCCCGCACACGAGCCTGAATAGTCAAGAGAGACACGCCCTGCCGCTGGTCAGCCCGAGCCAAGGAATTAGCCAAGTCACGGTATAATGCCGAATTGCCGAGAGCCTTCAGAAACTGCCGTTTCACCGCGTCCTCTGGCAAGTTGTGGGAACGCTGAACGTCCCGCAACAGGCCATTGAACTCGCGGATGCCACGGTCAGGATCTTTGCTGCTGGGGATGCGGACCGCCAGCAGCAACTCAAAAGAGTCAAAGGGTTCCGAACGTTCCTGGAGCATGCGCACTACCTCAAGGGCAGCGCGCTTGCCATCTCCAGGAACGTCGGACCCAGAGGCCTCAAGCCAGTCACGGGCAGGCGAGCCAGGGCGAGCCAGAAATGTCAGAGCCGAAAGCAATAATTCATTTGCCTCATGTCTCGCCTCAACTGCCATGTCAGTCAAGTCAAACAGGGGAGCAAACGCCGTCGACTGAAGCACAAACTGAGTGCGGAGCTCATGCATTAATTGTGAAAAAATGTCGACAGCATCTGCCTCTGTCCCTGCAAAGCGCTCCGATTTGTCGCCCAGAATCTTAGTGGCAACGGTCTTTGCAACCTTTCTGTCGAAATTCTCACGGGCCAGCTGCTTACACTTGTCCAAAATTTCTCTCGCAGCTGCGGTGGTCGGAGCTGGCAGCTGCGGCGTGTGTGGAGTCGCAGCGTGCTGTGCACCGACATCATCAAAAATCGTCTCCAATCTACGGACGCGTGAACGCGTCATTCTATTTGCTGTGGTAACCATTATAGAGAGACAGGGGAGAAGGTTGAGCTGAACAGGGGGATGGTGAGAGAACGCTTACAGCGGCCAGATGCTTTGTAGAAGTCTCAGCTGAATGATCAAAATCCACAGGTCGTAAGCGAATCCATGAGAGCGGCCAAAACTCAGTCACGTGTGGAACGACCTCGCCGGAGCCAGCGGCGCACGAAACAGAATAACCCTCGCTGCGACGATGCTTCTGTAAAATAAAAATGACCCGTCACGAACTGATCTCCTGCGCAGCGAAGGCGAGCACAATGTGTGCCGCCATCACTGCCAAGTCAAAAAGGCCATACCGCAAGCGTAATTCACCACCGCCCAAGTGGGCGCTCAACCCCTCCTACGTCCTACTTAGCCGAACATGGCAACAGCAAGGCGCTGTGCCATCATCAGAATCACCGGAAAGCCGGTGCGGCCTATAACCTGCGAGGAAGACAGATACGTTGTCCGGCTAAGCTTGCTAAGCATACAAACTGATAATCACATAAACAGTGTCTGGCCGGAGCTTTATGCTCTCGGAAACCCAGACAGTAACAATGACTGTACTACTGTACTGTACTACTGTGCAGTACAGTGCTAGGATGTCACGGACACGAAACGGAAGCAGGGTCAGGCTAGGGGCTAGTCAGAGCCCATAATAACTAAGCCTAAACCCGAAGTCCAGCAAAAGATGGAAATTTAATGACCGCAACCGAATTTGGCAAGCTTTTAACAAAACATCATAGATATCCCGCTCAACGAAAAATCAATGGTAGGACTAAACGTGTACGTGTTGGAATGCGCAAACCTCAAAGACACCCCGATGATGATGAATCGGATGCTTAATATACAATTGTTAAACATAAATATATATACATATAATATACATAAAAGGTATTGGGTACGTGGTAATGGGTTGTTTTAAAAAGTATTTTAAAGGAAGAAAAATATTTTTGTAGAATAAATTTTATAAAATAGAAAATGTTTTTAAAAATGCCCATTACTAGCTACCCGCTACTATAATAGAATTCAAACAAAATAAATGAAATCTGGTCTTACCCAAATTAATACACCTTCACCCGCTCCTGCAACTTTTGATTCCATTGTTGTACCAATAATCGAATCTCCCGCATTAATCTGAGCGCTAATAATCTCACCATTTACTATGCATTTAACACGTTGCCCTTTAACGTAGGTGTTGTCCGCAGCAGTTGCATTTCTGCAAGTAGTAAACCCACGACCTATCAATACGAAACACGATTGGCTTGCGGCACTGTCTTGAATACAGACACCGATGGGGGTGCAGTTTTGATTACTTTGAGTATACGAGTTATTAAATGGTTGAACTCCATTCACGGTGTTTATTCCATCATCATCGAACATAACAATAGTCGAAGCTGAAATCGTATCGGCGGTGTTATTAACAAATGTAAATACATCGCCCGTAAATCTCAACGGATTTGCTGGAAGAGTCGTATGCGCATATGCTTTCGTGATAAGTGTCAAAGGAACACCCGTTAGTGTGAGTGAGTTGGTTGAACTTGGATAAGCGTAATTTAATGAATTGGATAGAATGATACCCGCTGCATCTAGGTCTCCACTAAGATTTATGTTTGAAGCGGTGTCCCCGTTTGCGACCACTTGTGCGAGCGTACCTATGGAGCCTTGAAGTACTGCGCCACTTCTAACTTCATTTGATGCTGAATCATAATACAATTGCAAACTTTCTGAACCCACATCTGGACTAGCCCTGATAGGTCTGATATAAAAACTACTTGCGACACCGGCATTCAATTCAATTCCGCTTGCGTTCAAAACAATTGTGTTATCTGTGTTTACCGCACTTTGAGTAGAGTTTTGTGCTGCCAAAGCACCTATGTTTATGGAATTTTCACCGGGCTCGGGGTTTATTCCGGATTAACTTTGGGCCGAAAACTAGATTAAAAATGATAGTGCCTACTTTCGAATTAAAAATGACACGTTACATGTCGTCCGCGTATGTCATATAGAGTACAGTACAGTAAGCCTTATAATGATAAGTCCTATAATGATATAAGCCTTATAATGATACCCGACCGAGACCACCAAGTTGGCAAGCCTTATAATGATAATTATCATTATAAGGCTTAGTAAGTCCTATAATGATATATACATATACAACTACAGTACAGTAAGTCTTATAATGATAAGGCCTATAATGATAATTATCATTATAAGGGCCTATAATGATAATTATCATTATAAGGCTTAGTAAGTCCTATAATGATATAAGCCTTATAATGATAATTGACCGAGACCACCGCCATTATCATTATAAGGCTTACTGTACTGTACCATGCGTCCGCGTATGTCATATAGATAGAGCGCTCCGTCCGGCACATGGTGACACACATGGTAAAGCTGCGAACGGAAGGTCAAAGGCAAAGGGGGAAAGGGTTTAAGATTTAGCGGCAGTAGGAATAGTTTTCAGAAGCATATGAAAAGTATTCTAGTGCTTCTGAAAACTATTCCTACTTCTTATATATCCTAAACCCTTTGCATTGCCTTTTACTGCTGCACGCGACCGGCAAGCATCTTTGAAACTTCCGAGTTTCAAAGATGCGTTTTGTATTTTGGGTGCACCCTAAAATTACAAAACAGCCGAGCGCTTCCCGTTTGTGCGGGATATTCACTTGTATTCCATGGCATATTTCATATGAAATATACACATAAGCACGAAGGCATCGGCCACGCATCTTTGAATCTAACGAGTTTCAAAGATGCGTTTTTTGTCATTTGGGTGCGCATACCCAAATAACAAATCAGCCGAGCGCTTCCCGTTGGCGTGGGGTATCCAACGCTTGAAGGTTGAATATTCATTATAATATGAGTTAGCATGCGAGGTTGCGAAGGCATCGGGACAGAATCTACGAAACTGTCCTATGCCTTTGCCTTTGGGTTTGGGTTCGAACGTACCCAAACCCAAAGATGCCAAACAGCCGAGGGCTTCCCGTGCGTCCTAGCGCACGAAACTTGGCACAAATACTGCCAAGATACATATCTTTAAGTTATCTGAAGCTCAAGGCTTCAAGTTACTTGTGCGCGAAACGCGCAATTTATTTCTAAGGCAGATGTTTTGGGTTTGGGTTCGAACGTGACACCCAAACCCAAAGATGCCAAACAGCCGAGGGCTTCCCGTGCGTCCTAGAGCACGAAACTTGGCACAAATACTGCCAAGATACATATCTTTAAGTTACCTGAAGCTCAAGGCTTCAAGTTACTTGTGCGCGAAACGCGCAATTTATTTCTAAGGCAGATGTTTTGGGTTTGGGTTCGAACGTGACACCCAAACCCAAAGATGCCAAACAGCCGAGGGCTTCCCGTGCGTCCTAGAGCACGAAGCTTGGCACAAATACTGCCAAGATACATATCTTTAAGTTACTTGAAGCTCAAGGCTTCAAGTTACTTGTGCGCGAAACGCGCAATTTATTTCTAAGGCAGATGTTTTGGGTTTGGGTTTGGGTTCGAACCCAAACGCAAAGATGCCAAACAGCCGAGGGCTTCCCGTGCGTCCTAGAGCACGAAACTTGGCACAAATACTGCCAAGGGATATATCTTTAAGTTACCTGAAGCTCAAGGCTTCAAGTTACTTGTGCGCCCAACGCGCAATTTATTTCTAAGGCAGATGTTTTGGGTTCGGGTTTGGGTTCGAAGCCAAACCCAAACCCAAAGATGCCAAGCAGCCGAGGGTTTCCCCTGCGTGTGCATGTGTGTTAATTCATATGAAATATTCCATGGAATACAAGTGAATATCCCGCACAAACGGGAAGCGCTCGGCTGTTTTGTAATTTTAGGGTGCACCCAAAATACAAAACGCATCTTTGAAACTCGGAAGTTTCAAAGATGCTTGCCGGTCGCGTGCAGCAGTAAAAGGCAAGGCAAAGGGTTTAGGATATAGAAGAAGTAGGAATAGTTTTCAGAAGCACTAGAATACTTTCCATATGCTTCTGAAAACTATTCCTACTGCCGCTAAATCTCAAACCCTTTGCCTTTCCCTTTGCCTTTGACCTTCCGTTCGCAGTTTTACCATGTGCACCTCGGAGCGGTGGCACCTCGGATCCGGCGAAATGACGA
Source organism: Cymbomonas tetramitiformis (assembly GCA_001247695.2). NCBI lineage: Eukaryota > Viridiplantae > Chlorophyta > Pyramimonadophyceae > Pyramimonadales > Pyramimonadaceae > Cymbomonas > Cymbomonas tetramitiformis. Next base: position 6,735 of record LGRX02004081.1, on the reverse strand, counting down.
TGACGACCTGTCTCAGGTCTGATGACATCTCGATCGCGCGGAATCAGTTCCCACTTCGTGCCCAATAACGTTTACCCATGCGACTGCGACATGACACACCCAAAATTAATCTAGAATAAGGCACTGTCATTCTTAATCTAGTTTTCGGCCCAAAGTTAATCTAGAAATAACCTTTTGCCTTTTCACCGGCTGTATATTCACCTGCATATTTTTCAATATTAATTGCTTCGTCTTTACAATTATTCTGACCACAGTCGTCGCCGATACAAACTGCAAAGCTACCACAATTATTGTTGGCTGCCCCGAACCAATAGCAATCGTATCATTGGAAGTTGTATTATTTATGGATAATGCATTACGACCAATAGCGATGGAACGTTCACCCATATGGTCGGCGTTTGTGTATCCTTGAGTTTGCTCTCCGATTGATACTTTACCCAAACCGCCCGAACCTGATTCAATTCTAAGATTATTTCCACTGAGTTTCTCTTGAGATACATTCATTGTACCGGTACCGGTGTATGAAACATCAACTACGTCGCTTGTAGCACCTCGGGTAGTCACATCTTGGAGTGTAGATGTATCAGGTTGAACCGGTAAACCGGTCAATTGTGAACCGACACCGACAAATGCGGATGCCGTAATACTATTTGTAGTCGTGCTACCCTGGTCAGTGACCGATTGCAGATTCTGATTGCCACCTGATGGCAAATTGCTTAAAAGACTACCGTCGCCCCGGTATTTACCGGAGGTTAATGTAATATCACCTGTATTGAGCACAAGTGGACCGTCGTTTATCAATACCCCACTGCCTAACGGCTCAATATTAATAACCGTTTGGAGGCAAGAGATTTCATTCAACCCTGTTTCGCCGATTTTAACTCTTGTTTGTTCGACCGGGTCTAACGACTTAATCTCGAAAGAGCTGTCAAGGTCATCAAGTCCTGCTGAAAATCGTGATTTGGAGACTGGATTGTTTAATACAAAATCATTGAATTTTATCGAGGTGTGAACTTTCAATGAGCCATCTGTCAATAAAGACATTTGTTCACGCTCGAGTGTTGCGGTCTTGTGTGTCAATCCACTTAATATCGTTCTGGTATCGAATATCGCTACCGATGTGCATCGTTTGAAGCGGATTATCAATCGAGCCTATAGTTTGACATTCGACCGTATTTACCACTAATGGGTCACTCACACTTACAATAGGTTTTCCATCTTTCATTAAGGTGTCCACGCTCAAATTCTTTATAAATGCATTTTCGCCTAAAGAGAAAGTCGACATTGTTATATATTATAAACTTAAGATTTTTTATATCGGGCTAAGTCTTTTTGTATTTCACAGTCCATTTACCGGGTGTGTCTTCTTCTATATAAAACTGTCCGACGGCTGCGGCAGCTTCAAGCGGCATACTAGCTGGATTTACAAACAAGCCTTGCCCTATATTCAGATTTTTTGCAATACTGCAACTACCCGATGTTCGTAAAGGATTTAGACTGGCTGCTACGTATTTTCTATTCGCATCGTTGTCATCATAATCATTCTCGGCTACAAATTGTTGAAAAAAGCATCTACCGTCTGCTCTTATTATCATATCATTGTCACCTTTAATAGAAGCGGCTCCATTTGCTACATTTTTATACGTCAAAATTATTGCATCCGCTATTGTTCCGGCTGGTAAATCAAATTTTAGAGCTGGTTTTCCGGGGTCATTATCCACATTTAACAATAAACCTGAATTTGTGTTTACTTTCAACGTTTCGCCACGAATAATAACATCATTTGGATTACTTACAGCATCTCCACTTTGCAATGCAATCTCTGCCTGTCCATTTCCCCTAGTATTTATTAATGCGTATACATTTACCGAAGAATCACTTAGTAATCCTGTAGCATTTTGAAAATTTAAATTTCCCTCTTTGACGGTTACATTTCCATTTGTTCTTTCAATGTCATTTGTCGTACCGGACACAATTGTCCACAAACTAGTACCTCCGCCACCCGTAGGAGGTGGACCACCATTGAACGTTGTGCATTGCAGATTTTTGCAGATAAGTTCATCGCTAACAATCGATGTACTTCCAAGCGAAAAGGCTGACATCTATAATTATTATAATATATAGAGAATATAATATATGCATTCATCAAACCATATTAGGAATTTGCTCCATTTGTCGTGTTCGAGGTATATTTGTTTGTTGCCGTTGCGAATTTTTTGCAGGTATTGGCGTTTTTGACGAATTCACAAATTTGACGCCGTGTACATAAATTACGTTATCGTCAAATTCATCTTTACGAATTCCTTGCTTTTGGTAATCATAATTTGAATGCCAATGTCTATCCTCAAATGCTCGTTGCCTCTTTTTGTCTTTGTTGCGTGGAATGTAAAACAACCAATTTGCAAAACCTTGAAGCTCATCGGGCGCATTCTTCGATGTATACCTAAAATCTGGGTCTATATTTGCTAAGATATCGGGATTCAAATCTTCCGAGACACGATTTGCATAATCTTGCGGACCTTCATCTTCTTTGGCTGAATAGTAGGCATCATACACCGCTAATCCATAAAGACCCGCATCTAAGGATTTTGATGCGATTCTTGCCAAGCCGAGGCGAGCTCTTAACGGCGATACCCTTTCCGATTCTATGTTTTTTGGAGTATAGAATTGGTTGATATCGTGTAGTTCGCTTATTTCACTTTCCGTGCTTGGTTTAGGTAAGACATATTTGACATCATATGTAGCATCCTTGTGCTTTAAACGTCTTGCGCCCATTGATACCAAGTCACCTTCGACGCCGTATATGTTATGAATTCTATCATTTGGAACGTTACCCACAGGTTTTTGAAATGGGTTTATTGCGGGATTGAATAAATGAGCCTCTTTTATTCTAGATTCTTTAGATGCATATTTTTCCATTAGATAATTTTGTACACCGCCGCCTAAGCTATGCCCCGTTAACGCCACATTGCTAGTTGGATATGCATTTAATACATCTATTAAACGACTCTCAGCTTGCTTATATCTACCCGTTTCTCGTTGTTTTCCGATAAGAGTTTTTAGATTCACATCGAACCAATCCTCGTATGCTAACGGGATACGTTGTGGGTCACTAATTAAGACATCGGCATCTTTTAAACCCGACACAACACTTCCTCGTTGTGCAATAATAACTTCATCTCTTAACTTGTGTTTTAAAACAATTGCATTTCTATCCGACAAGTCTTTATCCAAGTCGTAACTCGGCAAATCCAACATTGCATTTTGAAAACGTTGTGGGCTTTCCTTCTTAAATGCATATGCATACGAAAGCTCACTCGCTCTAGCCATCTGAGCCATCCTCTCGTCATCTTTAGTGATAGTGTTTTTGCCTATTATACGTTGACCTAACGAGGTTTCTTTTGTCATTTCTTCAAGCAATTTGCCGTATTTTGTTTTTAGAAATCGATTATGAGCTTTATCTACTTTACTCAAACTTGTCGAGGTTGTCGGCTTTAAGGTATCTATGTCATATTTTGGCTTATTAGTGATTCCGGGCTTGGTTAGAACATTTTTGCCTTTGTTTTTGATAACGAGGGTTTTGGGTTTTTGATTTGTAACTTCATCATTTGTTGCCGTTCTTTTCGGTTTGGACACAAATGTGTTGTCTAATGTTCTATAGTTGAAAGCACCAAATGGTTTTTGGCATTTATTTTGGTCGGGATTTTCAAAACAACTTGTCATTATTATATACTTTCAATATATATATATATATTTAGGGAGTTTTAAAAGTATACACCGACGAATTTCCGGAAGGACCTGTGGACGATGATGGATAACCGCCGCTTGGAGGAGTAAATGTGGATACCGAAGGATAGTTAACGGCGCCACTACTCATTGGTTTCATTTGATAACGTCTCTCGGGCATCGCTCTATTTAACATCGCTTCCGATTTTAGAAACTCGGTAAATTGGGGATCGTCCGCAAATGTCGAAGTTTCGGGGAGAGCGTATGCCGAGACAATTGGGTGTCGTAGACGAATGCGACCTTGTGTTAAATGGTCCGTGTGACGAGATGCAAATGAATACAATTTATTCATTTGCTGTTCATCGTTTAATGAGTTGCCCCGTTTATCTCTCATCGTCGGAATGGCTGTGGTTGACTTTGCTTGTCGAGTTTTGGTGGGTGTATTAAAGGTCGCACCATCAGATTCATTTCGGAGAAATGACTTAAACTCGTCCATCAAGTTGTGCCGATTGAGCCAACTTATTCCTTCCGATGGTGAAGTTATTGTTTTTGAAATGACTTTTAAATTTTCGATTTCCGCTTTACTTTTAAATTCTTCAAATAATGCTCGCCTCTCAATTGGCGTCATATTGTCAATCTTATTTTGTTATTTAACACAAAATGTTTATTGTTTTCTAATAGCGGGTTGAACTTGGGTTCGGTGTAATCTATAATCGGTTTGCCGTTGATTAGTATTCCGTCATCGAAATTCGGGACCGAAGGTGCATATCCGCCAGATTTTTGTGCAAATTTTTGTGTTTGTTTTAGTAATTTTTCATGACTTATAGGTGTTATTCCAAGAGCATTTGCTTCCATTTGCCTACATAAAGCCGCGTTTTTACGTTTAGTTAAAGTTGAACGTAGCATATGATTTGTATTATTAATATATAGCATAACATATTATATAACATTAAAATGGGCACCCGAAAGGAATGGATAGCGAAACTTCGCTCGTGCGCAAATGAGTATCAAAAAGGGAAAACTACTAAAATTGTCAATAGGTCTCCATCTAAACTAAAATTGCCTAGCATAAACAACACAAAAGCACCTATACGACCACAATATGATTTGTTGCCGGATGGACAATCACGAGCGATTGCGAAGACAATATACTGGAATATCCCGGTTCAAGATATCAGACAGTCAGTGAACCAATATAGATAAACTCTTATAAGAAATAAACCCTAAGCTAGATATACCCGGAACGGTCACGGAGTCGGAACGGTCTCGAGCCTAGCTACCTGTGACACTCGGTGTGTCACAACACAGGCTTACGGATCAGTCACGGTCCAGTGTTGGCTACCTAGGAATCTGTCATAGGGGCCTGCACCGGGACTCCCGGTCAGGGCTGCCTATACAGATTTCAGCACACCACCCCAGCACTGTGGGTGGTGACTGACAGGTAAGTCAGAGAAGTTAAGATACGTTAGGGCAGGAGCTAGGGTGACAGACCTAACTGCTAATCCAACTGTGCTATTCTGATACACAAATTGAAACCCTCTAGCTAGCACAAGTGCAGAAACCTACGGGTAAGGAGCTCCCGCTAAACAATTGAAAGGCACTGTGTAAGCAAACCAGATTGAAGATTGTAGATGTCAAAGCAAAGCATAAAGCAAATTGAAGACCATGTTGAGGTCAAAGCACATCTCAGCACACCACCAGAGTGGTGTACTGCCAGAGCCAGAAGGAAAACTACTCGGGGTCAAAGTTCAGAGGGGCACCGTCACCACAATGTCCACGGTGGTAGCTTGCAGCACTGCTCTCCAGTGGGTCAGGCGGCCGGTGAACCACCGTCGCAGCACCCAGGGAGTGCAGTACTGCATCCAGAGTGACGGGGTCCAGCTCTGATATACCGTGGTAGATGCATAAGTCTCCCCTGCACAGCACAGGCTGCGGTGCAGCCCGACCCGATACCTGTACAGAGTCGATGTCATTGGCCGCCGTGTAGGCGGCTGCCCCCACACCCATGATCGAGATGAAAGGAATGAGGGAGACAAAGTAAGGAAAACCCCACGGGCCCGCGTGTGCGGGGAAGCCCCATGGCGGCTTGCCACATCCGTAGGTGCGGGAAGCACCACCAGACTCAGGCACGTGGGTTGCGGGCTCTGACGCATGATTGGCCGAGATGGCCGGAGCCCGCGGCTTGACGGCGAAGCTGCCGTCTGCAAAATCCTCGTAGTCGTCGGTGTCGTAGCCGGGCAAGTCAACCGGCGCAACCGCGGCGTGGTTGGCAGTCTCCACAGCCCCCGCGAATTCACCGCCTGACTTCTCCGTAGTGGTCACCCGCGTCGATTGAAGTGACACGGGCGGGCCGTAGCCGTATAGCTCCAGGAGCTCCTCCTCATTCTCCAAGACAGGCATAGCAGGGGCCGGCACGGCGGATGCCGATGCCGCCGCACCACCTGCCGGAACCTGCTCCTCCGGTGTGATACCTGCGCCCGCAGTGTCACACACCAGAGCCGAAGCCTGCGTCGCAATGCCCCCAGACGGCGGGAAGGAGGCGTGAGTGTAATGTACCTTAGGCTCTACCGCTGCGTTGACCTCCGCCGCGAGGTCGTCCAGCCGCTGCAGGATGTCGTCACCGGACGTCCCCGCCACCGGCGTCACCGCGTTAACGGAGAAGCCGTAGGCCGACACGTCGATGCCCCCCACAACACCTCCGCACAGCACCGCCGGCGGACCGTACGCCGTCGCCGCGCGGGCAAAAGCCTCAGCACCATCATCTGCCGCCTCCTGAAAGAGAGCACACATGGCCAGCGCATGGACTCCCTCCGCATCCTCCTCGTCGATGGGTACGCAGAAAGCCGCGGCGGAAGTAGGGGAATGTTGGCGACCGCCAAGAGGGCAGTCGCGGTAGAAGTGGTAAAGATCCTTACCAGTCTTTTTGCAGCGGGTACACAGCGGCTTAGCCCGCTGCTCGTCACGATCGTAGCCCACCGCCGGCGGGGATTGGACCCCCATGCGGAAGCC
>LGRX02004079.1:0-17273 GCA_001247695.2 Cymbomonas tetramitiformis | reverse complement strand
TCTGTCTTGAATAACGACTGGATTGTGCATCTGGGTTGGAAGGAGGCTAGAGACGCCTTGCAACATGGCAACTATCAGCTGTGAAGGAAGCAGTATGGAGTGTGTGATGCTGTGGTTACTTCTCCGTGGTTTGCTGTGTTGGACATTGCGTTTTCCCTGGCAGTCTTGGCGAGTCGGGTGGTGGCTTGTGTTCACGTACCATCACATTATATGGCGGACATGATAGAGCCAAGGGCGAAGTATTTCAGAGAACTATGCCACGCAGGCAGCGGTTCACGCTATTGGGCATCTGGAGCATGGTCATATAGGTCGCAGGTGTATGTGGGTGATGGTGTGCAAGAACCCCATGATACGTGCAAAGATGTTGATCAAGGGAGAACAGCAGGGAGCGAGCTGGGATGTACACTGTCAGTATTGGCAGGTTTGCAAACAACGTGAACTTGACAGATTGTGCAGAGGCTGCAGATGATGCTTAAAGTGTACTTTGCCTGACCTTCAAGCAAAGAGGGGGGAGTTAAGGAGTTATGCACTCATATACAGCCTCTTTAAAAGCTTTTCGAAATATTGGACTTGTGAGTGTGGCACGCCTGCAGTGCACAGGATAGAGTTCTTAAGAGATAAACCGTGTGATAAGTATGGCAGCAGTTTCGACTGTCATTCGTGTAGTGGTTGCGACAGCTGTCACGACCAGTGCTCTCTCGACTGTTACTTGCGCGACCCGAGTTCGACTGGGTGACGTGACAGCTTTGTGACAGCTTTGTGACAGAGGAGTGACAGCGGTGTTGGTTATGACGCGACCTTGGTTATTTTCGAGGAGAACTGGTGAATATACGAAGAGCAGAAGAAGGAGAATCGGCTCGGGGTCGAGCCGTTGGTTTGACAGAGATACCGTCAGTGACGCGCAGCAGCGTGATTGGAAGAAAGAAGAGTTAACAAGGAATGAGGGGACGTTGCAAGATGAGTAACGTAGGCGGCAGTATGGGACTTTTAGAGGCTCATTATTGTTTTGCCCTTGGCAGGCCAAAAGCGTGGATGCATTACATTTGCGAAGACAGAAGTACTCTCAGTGTATTTGTTATAAGGAATATATTTGTACACTTAAAAAGCAACCGAGGAGTCTTGTGCTGGCATCCTTGAAGTATTACGGTGTGCGTTGCAGTCCAGTCGTGAAAGTTGAAGCGACTTTCAAACTCTTTTTCAAGTTAAGGAGTTATGCACTCATATACAGCCTCTTCAAAAGTTTTTCGAAATATTGGACTTGTGAGTGTGGCACGCCTGCAGTGCACAGGATAGAGTTCTTGAGAGATAAACTGTGTGATAAGTATGGCAGCAGTTTCGACTGTCACTCGCGTAGTGGTTGCGACCGTACGTCTGCAGCACGGTGCTGCACACCGGCTACATGCGTGCTGCAATCCTTGCAGCACAATTCCATTTCTGCAGCATTTTTCCCGCTCCGGCTCCAGGTACCCCCAAATCCTAACTTACGCGATACTCGTCTAAATGCCGTGAAAACTTGCCAACATAAGGTCAGACCCTTCCAAATGATACCAAGTGTTAGCGGACGATTCGGATATCATCCGAGGGATTAAGCTAGCATGTGCCCTTTTCAGTGTCGATTATCAATCGCGGCATCAGCATGCTGCAGGATGTCGACTGCAGCGTGTCTGCAGCACTTTGCCTCTTGTGGTACGTCTGTGGTACGCCTGCAGCACGTGTGCAGCGGTGTGCTGCAGTGTGCTAAAAACGTAGGGAATACATCCCGGATTGGGTTCCAGTCCCAACATGTCAACTGTATCTGTTGAGTGGTCTAATCATTTTAAAACCTATGAATGCATCCTATACTTGAAGTGAGTGCACTCTCACTGTAAAGCGGTGTAATGTATTGAATCCTCCTCAATACAAATTCTTATCGTACAATAAATATGTTAGCGCTGGTCGTCTTCTGAGATGTGACGATAGCATAAATGTTGTCGCAATCACGGGAGGATGAGGAATACTAAACATAGTGTGAAGACATTCTTGAAAACGTGCATAATCACGTGAGCTCAAATTTCGGAGCGCTCGATCGAGCTCCCTTCATATCTCCAATGGTTCAAGAGAATTGCTTACTTGATCCGAAGAATGTTGGTACCCATGGGTTAATAACATACGAACCATATGTGTTCTCAATATCACGAAAATAGTTTGTATCCATCAAGTCAAATAAGGGCTGCCTGCCCTTTCCGCTTAGCGACGGAAACCCAACATGAATTTTGCAATAGGTCTCGACACCCGACGGTCTCAACCGCACGGAGAAAATAATTCTGACTGCTCTGAATCGCTGAATTGCAAATCACGATTCTGTTTTTTCGGTGGTTCTGAGCCGTCATCGACATCGCGATGTATGTCATGCCCCAAAAGCTTATCGTTTATGTAAGTGGCACGCCGGATCCCCCTCCCCCAAGCAAAGGTTCCTACGGGTAGTGGCACGTCTCAGTGGCGATTCGCCACGATGCGTGAATTCTGAATGAATTGGTGTAGGGATACAAGTGACGTATAGATTGAAGATTCAAGATATATCATTATAATATTTAATTAGTTTAAAGGAATATATTTGCAGTGCGCGTAGGCAAATGCCATATATGGTAGAATGCGCGTAGGCAAATGATTTTAATGTGGAATGCGCGTATGCAAATGATTTTAATCTTAGTATAAATCCGAAAGAGGGACGGTGTATGGAAAGGGTGGGGGGTATCTGTATTTGATTATTCCAAACCGTGACGCGAACACCCTCATACGGAATGCGGGCCCTACGCGGGTAGTAGCTAGTATATATATGCTTCTATTACATATAATAATTAGAGGAAGTATTATCTTTTTTGTAAGATTTTTTCTTCGTCTTATTCATTCCGATAAAACTCGTGCACACCATTTGTCATAAAAAAATCTTTATAATTTTGTTATGTTTTATGCACGAGTCCTCTAATTTGCATATTTCGATAACTTGTTAATAAAATATTATGAAAATCGATGTACGTATCGTCTAGGAAATTTCGGTTTATTACTTTGTTACCACGGAAAGATATCTAAAAGCCTTTGGCTATGCGTTGCTTTACGCGGGACTCGTCAATATTTTGATATAAAGTATTCACAGTACTGCACAAACAACAACTAGCAATAAACCAACAAGCAGTTAATACTTACATTTATACGTACAGGCATATAATATATAACTACGTACAGGCATATTCAACTTATTACGTTGATTTCACAACAGCTAAGCCTACAACTGTGCCCGCAAGCATCCTATGAACTACGCATGCCAGGTCAAAATTCTCGGTTGTTGCATGTGCTGCGCGAGAATGTTGAAAAATCTTCACAAAAACATCCTACTACCTGCACGCATAGGCAGGCCATTGTCAGTACGGTGGAGAATGTACGCAACTAAAATTTCAGCAAGCAGTGTCTAACGATCACGGAACCGCAATAAATACGTACATGCCATAGCATGGTCTGCAAAGACCGGGGAAAGATCCCGCCGGGGACAGTCCCCAGTCGCGCTGCTACCATTCGAAAACATTTTCAATCAAACTCTAGAAAACAAGCACATCCAGCACGTTACAGAACGCACGCAACTCTGGGCGGCAAAAGATCCCACAAAGATCATTCGTCATCGCGCTGCTCCTCAGCCAGAACCCCATTCAACGAGAAGCGCTTTAAATGCGAGATGCGCTCTGCGAGTGGCGAAAAAGCCAGCTTCCTGCGCACGAATTAAACCCTTACAAACGTGCCGCTGGAGCCGCCGAATGGAGAAATTAGAAAACACGATCAGGGGAACAAAAAATCCTGGTGCGAAAGAGTATGCCGAGCGAACAAAGGTAGACAAGATGTTGACGTTCATGCGGGTTTTCTGCAACAACAAGGTAACACGGTTTAAAGCAGTGCAAAAAAAAGTTCTAACGGAAGTGAACAGAGAAAACAGTGCAGGAAGAAAACAGTGCAGTACAAAGACGCCGCCAGTCAGCAGCTACGGCGAGATGTTTGGCGAAATGAAGTAATTTAGCGAGGCTTGCTGTTCAAATCATAAGTTTAAAAGTTGTTGTTGCGTTCGAAAGTCCTCGAGAGTAGCGCAACCAGCACCTCTATCGGCCAATCAACGCGCAACGCAACAGCGCACGCCGGGGCCCCGAGCCGGACCCACAAATCGGGATCTTGTTGAATCGCGAGTCTTTGGCCATGCTCGACTGTGATACGGAACGCTCATCATCATGTGACACGATTGCAACTATTGCATGCCACACAGATTAGTCGTAATTACTGTTACAAATATATTTTATGTTATCAATTATTCATTCCGAAAACGGGGATAAAGCTCACACAAATTATTTCTTGGAAATTTAGTTTTCGCACATATTCAAGATGCATCAAACTGAATACATCCATGACAAAATATTCCTCCCCAAAGTATTTCTTTAGAAAATCCCAACAGTTTGGGTTTTCAAAAAGTATTCCCAAAGTTTGGGTACTCCTTTATTTGTAGAGAAATCGTTGTAAATCATATGGAGTTCTTATTTGTACAATTGCTTTCACCCCCAAACAACAAGTCCAAAAGATTAAAGTTGTCACCTACACATGTGTGCAATGTTTATGTCCGCTCCAAATTCACATCATGGACACAATTTCTTTATCACATTTAGGTCCATAGTAAAAGTGCTTCCTTACACACTAGATATACCCACTCTTTATACCTCCTCATGAAACTAAAACTTAATACTTACTTGATGCTCTGTGTGGTGATCTTTCGTACGAAACCCCCCGGTCAACTTATTTAAAAGATTAAGTGATAATATGACTATTCCAGAATGCCACAAAGATCAGCTCCGTGTCAAGCATCTTAGCTAGGTGGGCTTCCAGCGAGTAGCCTGGCCATCGGCATACCACCATGGCACTGTTCTAGCCTTACATTAGGCAGTACTAAAGTATGCGTCTGTGACATCAGCACCATCAAATATGAAACCCACTGTTCTTCCACTTCGTTCTTCATTCTGTCCTTCTTTTCCTCAAAACGTCTTGAGCAGCATCAGTCAGAGCACAAAGACTGTACCTTTATATGATGACGTATCAACCAATGTTTCCACAAACAAAACCTCGCTAACAGGGTTCAGCAGTTCAAGACGCTCGCTTCCATGACGCCACCATATCTTCAGGTAGTTCTCTGATGATTTCAAAGTTGAGCAGTATCCGCAAAAGCAGGTACGAAAACTTGTTTCGGACTTCACTTCAGAGGATTTTCAATGTGCCCTTGGTTCACAAGGTAAACAACTATGGCAATCAAAATTGGAAGGAGCATTTGCAAAACCTGCCACACAAAAAAGAGACGACCTGAGCACTCAGGTACCAGTGCACAGACACGTATACAAGATCTGATCAGAATAAGCAAACGAGATGTGCGGATCCACGTGAACGGTTGTTCCTCGGAAGACATATTCGGGAGTGCGGCAACTACGAACGGCTTAGGGACTTACTGTCATGATCCCGCTTCCACCGGACTTGCCCCCAGCACCGCCTGAGCTTTTTGACTTTCCGCCCTGGTCAAAGCCAGCCAACAAAATGAGAATTAAGTGTTTACGAGTGCTTCGTTCGAGGTGCACTGCAGAAGCATATCAGGGCTGTAACGGACAGCGAAAGCGAGACCAGACTTTTTATTCATACTTTGCATAAACTTTCGACTACAACCCTTTGCAACGTCTTTAGTTTGTACCCATACCAGTTTGAAGTTTCGCAAGGACATAGTGGGAAATACTTATACTTGTCCATAACACATTGAGCAAACCGCGCACCTCGAATTCTCCAATGTAATACTTTTCCATGATTTTTTTGGCGTTCTTACTGTGGCCAACGTCTTCGAAGTCTTCAGTGGCATCGCGACCTGCACGTCACAGCGGAGGGAAGGAGTATTTTAACCGCTAATACTTGCAGTCCTAAAGACTTCAACATTCATATGACCTTGAGAATCCCCACAGCGCCGCATCAAAGCGTTCCTCGCTAACTAGGACTCGGAGCTCTCAACAACGCGCTCAATAAGGGTGCCGACGAAAGAAAGGGCTTGGAACAGCTGTCCCGAAAAACACTCAACGTCTACGGCCGTGTTTGTAGCCTTTAAAAATTGGACACAAGGTTCCGTAAGCGTGCGTCACAGTACGCGTGTCGCGGTGGGCGTTCAACACACCCGAAGATTCAAGCATGACGTCAACGCCTCCGGGGTGATCTTCCAAGTACTGTGTGGTGTCGTATACCTGATGGGGAAAAAATAGATTTAAATAACTGGGAACTATCAAGATTTGCAAGGTAGAACCGACAACTAATTTTATAAAGGTACGACAACTTTAACACTAAGCAAACACCACTGGGGGGTGTAAACCTTGCCGTCCACGACAAGCCAACAATCTTCCTGAGTGGTGTGCTTGGCAACTTCTTCCAAGGAATAGACCTTCACATTCTCCACAGGTGTCTCTTCCGGTGTGTCTGCCATTTCTATGCTTTACCGAAATACTCTGCAGGAAAAACCAACTCCTTGAACTTGAGCAGCCTAAACCAATAGTAGTGCACAGCGCACAGACTGCCCACTTCCAAGGATATTTCTAAGTCACCAACAAAGAGTAAACGTGCAAATCAAGGATTTAACGAAGTCGCGGGGCATACCTATTCGAATGGATGAGTGCTATTCTTTTCGCGATTCAGGAGAGCAAAGGGAGAGGCGAAGGTGAAAATGAAGAGAGTCGCTTCAGAAACCTGCCATGCGATGGTGGCATCGTTCACCGGTTTCGTGGTCATTCGGACAGAAAGTTACAGTTGGACACTCGACTGGGGTCCGGATTGGGGAATTCCTGGGACCGGTGGTGAGGTGGACATTACAAAAGTGATGAGGTGGACTCTGGCACCCACTTTCAGTTCAAAATTGCTCACACAGTAAAAGAACTGTCCATCTTCATCAGAACATCAGTTCATCACGTGCGGAAGGACCTCCTGCGAGGTATTTCTCTATTTCTGATACACGCATACACCTGTCGCATCCGGTCGGCATCACGTATCTTCGAGTACCGTATATATATAGTAAGGGCTGCATAAAATGAAAACGAAATGAGCTTACGTAACGCATCAAAATGCTTTCCGAAGTGTCGATGTCGACAGCTCGACACCCTTGCCTTCACGTCAGCGTCATCATAATCTCCCTGTAACATCATTGGCGCACACGTTCATGTTCCTGACGTGTAAACCAACTGGCGTTTTCAAATACTATCGACCTTAATCATAATGTGAGAAAGGCATCCGCCAAGCCACGTATCGTCAGTTCGTCACGCACGCTGAAAAACGGCCATAAACATCCGCGGTGTACCTTACTTAGATACTTGCACGCTGAAATGGCGGTGCTGAAATGACTGACACGGCAATTTGGCGCTATGCCATTGGCGATATAGAATCCAAGGACCTGAGCACAGGACACGACAGTCGATAACGAGTCGACAGCGACCTTAGATGCTACATACGGGATACGTACCATACGGCACCCTCTAACCGGCGTATGTGAGCTTTTGCCCGGCGTAGCCCATACGGCGTTTTTCGTTTGTAATGAACATCATTTTATACACCATCTTCTGACTCAAGATGCATCGAATATACCCGAAATATAAATTATTTTAAACGATCTGGATTTAGCAAATTCTTGATCCGACTGCTTTCGTGGATGAAGATAATGATGGAGAACTCTGGCAAACTGCCGAACTCCTTGAAACTCCAGTTCGCTCAGAAACAGAATGGTAAAGCTGCGAACGGAAGGTCAAAGGCAAAGGGGAAGGCAAAGGGGTTTAAGATTTAGCGGCAGTAGGAATAGTTTTCAGAAGCATATGAAAATTATTCTAGTGCTTCTGAAAACTATTCCTACTTCTTCTATATCCTAAACCCTTTGCCTTGCCTTTTACTGCACGCGACCGGCAAGCATCTTTGAAACTTCCGAGTTTCAAAGATGCGTTTTGTATTTTGGGTGCACCCTAAAATTACAAAACAGCCGAGCGCTTCCCGTTTGTGCGGGATATTCACATTTATTCCATGGCATATTTCATATGAAATATACACATAAGCACGAAGGCATCGGCCACGCATCTTTGAAACTAACGAGTTTCAAAGATGCGTTTTTTGTCATTTGGGTGCGCATACCCAAATAACAATTCAGCCGAGCGCTTCCCGTTGGCGTGGGGTATCCAACGCTTGAATGTTGAATATTCATTATAATATGAGTTAGCATGCGATGTTACAAAGGCATCGGGACAGAATCTACGAAACTGTCCTATGCCTTTGCCTTTGGGTTTGGGTTCGAACGTACCCAAACCCAAAGATGGCAAACAGCCGAGGGCTTCCCGTGCGTCCTAGCGCACGAAACCGTTGGCACAAATACTGCCAAGATACATATCTTTAAGTTACCTGAAGCTCAAGGCTTCAAGTTACTTGTGCGCGAAACGCGCAATTTATTTCTAAGGCAGATGTTTTGGGTTTGGGTTCGAACGTGACACCCAAACCCAAAGATGCCAAACAGCCGAGGGCTTCCCGTGCGTCCTAGAGCACGAAACTTGGCACAAATACTGCCAAGATACATATCTTTAAGTTACTTGAAGCTCAAGGCTTCAAGTTACTTGTGCGCGAAACGCGCAATTTGTTTCTAAGGCAGATGTGGCCGAGGGCGCTTCAGAACTAGCAGATTGATCTGCTGTTTCTTTGAGCGCAAAACGGCCAGAAGGGTTTCGTTTAAGCGAAACTTTTCTGCGTCTTTGAGAAACACTTTCGGAATATTTTTCATACATCTTATCCACTTTTGGATGCGCCATACTGCAAGGCGGATAATGCAGCGGATCAAAGCGAACCCTGAGCGATAAACGTACCCACCGTAGTGGAACGTTGACGATATGTTTTCGAGTGAAACTTGAAGTATATCGGAGAGAAAAGTTTTAGTTTGAAAGATTCATCGGGAGGAAATCTTTCAATTTTCAAGCATGATGCGCCAAATTGAAAGGCGGGAACGAACTGGCAGGGACCCCTACCCTAGGGCTCTCGCTTGCAGGCGGGAATCCTGCGAACGAGATGAAACCCTCCCGATAGATCGAACCGCCGTGAAAAGTTGACCTTAGCACAGCTTTGACCGGAAGTAGACATGCACATTGAGAGGTCATTTTTCAAACTAAGTCGGTTTCGAGTTACCACCTGTCAGAATACAGAATCTGATGGTGCAGATACTATCTGACCGTATGTTTACGGTCGCGATGTAAGCTTTCGGGTGATGATGACTATCGGCGATTATATCGCAAAATGTTGTATAAGATAAATAGTATATGGAGACAAAACGCTGTAGCCCATAGCAAGGTGAAGGTCCACCTGGCACCCCACAAGGAGGTGTCACTAGCACCCCACTAGGAGGCACAAACACCCCATTAGAAGATACTCATACTGAGACTGGCACCCCACATGGAGGTAATGGATACGGTGAAATGAATACAGGGTATATTCTGTATATCCATATTCCCGGTGTGAGCTGGGTCCTGCAAATCGTGAATCGCGATTATTCGTGCGACCTCAAAATTCGATTATTCGCGCGATTATTCGTCGAGTTTTTCGTCTAGTGTGATTGTGTGAGACCCGACGTATTTGCGCGCGTGTCGGACGAGTTTTGAATTATTCATCCGGAATGTTTGCTCTCATCCCTCTCGTCTGCTCATATGCCTCTACCGCGGCGTCGGTGCTCTCTACCGTGTCGGCACGTTCGCTTGTTAAAAAATCACGATGTCTTCGCCTCCTACTCCGATGTCCTACTCTTCTAGGGATATAGATATGTATTTTATAACATAGACAAACGATATCGGTAGTTCCTTACATCCTTGAATAAGTAGCCCAACGAGTCAATCTCTGCGGGGAAGGCACGTAAAAACTGTGCCCGGAGGCACAGCGTGAGCCGATATGCCTATGCGTCCGTATGTGTGTCATCGGGGGTAATCTGGGATTGGCACGATGACAGTGAAATTGGGCTTGAAATCACGATGAGAATGAATACCAGATGTCCGGGGTATGACAGTATGACACTATGACACACAGTATGACAGTATGACACTATAGTAGTATGACAGTACTGTGGGGGGTGTCATCGTGGAACTCAGTCAGACCCTCGAAGAATGGTCAGATTCGCATCGGGGTTGAAAAGACAATGAAATCGAATATCAGATATTAAGGTTATGACAGTATGACAGTATGACGCTATGACAGTATGACAGTATGACAGTACAGTAGTATGACAGTACTGTGGGGCAGTCATCGTGTCAGCCTGTCGGCATAACATCTGAATCGAGAATGACGAATCGGAATTAGAAATGAGATCGGATCGGGAACTGAACGTTGAGCCGAAGTGTGACATCGGCTCTCGAGTGGTTGACCCTGCAACCTGAGTGACGAGTGAATAAGTAGAGCACTTGAGAAGTGTTTAGCCTTCAGAACTCGGAACCGAATTATCGTTTGTACCTCAATCTGGCCCTGATCCAGTATATTATAAAAATCCGAATTGTGTACCTTTGCACGTTCAATCAAAAACATATCTCCGAGCATCTGTCGTCGTGCCCCTGGCACATTTGGTATCAGCGTGCTGCGATTTCGCCTCTGCGCAACTCGCCCACGGGCCTTTTGAAACTTCCGTTGTGATACAGGGGGAGAGCTGTACTTCCGGCTATCTGTGCGCAATTTTAGCCTCCGTAAGTACATTTTTTTTCGTATACAACGGCCGTATCCTCTGGAAAACATCTCCAAAACTTCATATTTTTGCCCCTTAACACTGGGGGCTCAAACTGGCTCAGAAACCCAAGCATTCGTTTTCCGATCTTAAACCCGAAGTCCGTCCCAGGCCACAAACGACCGTCAGGGAGCACCCTAAAGGGTTTCCCCGGTCTACAGTAGCCAAGAAAACGATATAGCTCACCTTTCAGAGCCCCAAAAAGGCGAAAAACCGCCCAAAACAGCCAAAAATAGCCGTTTTTGACAGTTTCCAGTCTACCCCAAAACCTCTCCCAGTAGCCCCCACCACCGAAAAACCCCTCTTTAGACCCCATAGAACAGCCTAGAAACCCCTGATACCGCCCTCACGGCCATCAGCAGCGGGGAAAGCTCCACCAAAAGGCGCTTTCAGCAGTTCTGGGACGTTTCTGGCAGCCCTTCAGCACCTCCTGGTATCTTCCAGCAGTGCACTGACTGGGGCTTTTCTTGGGACCTACGGAGTACAGATACCGTCTGGGACCTCACTGGACCCCCATATTGGACCTGACACCTCCTTTTTCACTGCTGCTTGACTCTTGCCCGCGCGCCTAGGCACTCAAAAATCGTGTCGCGGAGCCCTGGCCAAATTTTGAGTTCGCTGGTGTATGGCAGTACCCCCTTCGCCAGAAGAATACAGAAGAGCGTGGTGGAAGCAAGGACCCATCAAGTGGGTATTCCCTCCAGACCCTACCTACCCACCAGCAGGCGCTTTCTGGCAGAGCGGTCCTTGGAGCGGTCCTCCTTCCCCCTCTTCCTCTGACGACGAAGAGGAGAACAGCGACTGAGCGCCTGGATATAGTCACGCTGGCTATCCCACCAAGATACCACAACTGGGTGTGGGTTCAGATTGGAAACCTTCTCTTCCGCTACCCGAACTCCCAAGACCTAACAGTCTTCCCCGCGCTCCCTGGTTCATATCCAGTGCAAGGAATCGAAGAGTGGCCTTGGGTCCCCCCATCTCCACCTGGAAGTCCCGCTCCTTCGCCTCCAGCGAGTGACATCGACGAGGACGAGACTGATTAAATAAAAAAGGCGAGCACTCACTACTTTTGCTCACCTGTGGCTATTGCCACACCCAGTCTTTGAACTCAACCAGCTCAGCAGTCAGAATGTCACAGCAGACATCAGAGGCATTTCCCAGCATGAGTGTCAGCGCAGAACGGCTACACCACACTCTGTTCTCTCCCATGACCTTCCCATCGCCCACCGCATACGCTTCCGCTCACCCCATTCCACATCCAGGCACCACCATGCCCTACACGGCGGTGCCCCGCCCTTATACTATGCCGGATGGCACCCCCACACAGGCTGTATGGAACGGCGTCAATTGGGTATTGCCCCAATCAGCGCCCCTCGCTGGGGGAGTATCACCAGTGCCGTTCACACTGGGAACCCATCGATCACCCCGTGGGCGCATATCCCACACCGTTCCAACAACAGCTACAGCAGCAGCAGCAGTGGCTCGCGTACCAGCAGCAGCAACAGCAGTGGCTTCAACAGCAGCCACTGGAACCGATGCAGCAGCAGTTACAGCAGCAGCAGCTACAGCAGCAACAGCAGCAGCAGCAGCAGCAGCAACAGCAACCGCAGCCGCCACAACAGCCGCAACATCGACCACAGCAGCCCCATCAGCTGGCACCAGCCACCTCCGCGCTTCATGACTCAGGCGCGGATCTCTCATCGCTGCAGCACTTCATCAGCATCGGCGCCGCGGCCCTGCCGGACCCTCTGCAGGTACCCCTTGACAGCGGAGTTCAGCAGAATGTCTTGGGCGGTACCCAGCTCTTGGTGCGTCACCTTCCCGCGGTGGCGACAACCTCAGAGACTCGCCGGCGTCGGCGTTCCCGAAGGGCATCTTCGGGCCCTGCGACACATGGCAAACATCTTCCAGGCCCAAGCCATGCACCTGATCACTCTGACCCCGACTCCGGTACGGACATCAGCCGCACCAGCACGGGGACCAGAGGCAGCCGAAGCACGCAGGCACGGGCTGAGCGCAGGCGGAGGGCCGCCCACAGGTCCGGCTCCGACTCAGACGCGAGCAGCCGAAGTGAACACATTCGCAGAGAAGTCCTGGCAGCAGTACAGGCCCTGGACATCTCCGCGGTGCTCTCGAGAGGACTCGCGCTGCCTGGTGCGACGGCATCGGCAGGAGCCTCCCCACCAGGCGACCCTCAGGGCAGCGCACAGGGCCTGGCGGCGGACCATCTACGCGAGGCAGACGCCGCCGCCAGCGTAACCCCTCCAGTGCCTCAGACCGCCGCTGAGACCGCTCCCGCCGAACCTCCCACTCAGGACCGGCCAAATCCCCATAACATGATGGTGGCCCGCCGGCGGCAGTCGATGGAAACGGTGGTGCACGGCGGTGGCAATCCCGACTCAGAGCCCAGAGACTCCAGTTCAAGCGACTCGCCACCAGGCCCCCCTAGTGATCCACATCAGGATCCCCCTGACGATCCCGCACCAGAGCCCTCCTACCCTCAGTACCCAGAGGTCAGAGCCCTCTTCGTCACCCACGATGGTGGGTCATTGTGGGTGCACCAGTCAGCCGGGGTGCGAGGCGCGGCAACCGTCTCCCTACCATGGGACGAACGCCGCCGGGCTGGGGTGCAGGGCGACGCCATCTTGTTCAGGATCATGCACCTGCTGGGAGCGCCGCTGACTGCATATGCGCGCATGGGGGGCCGGCTACACCATGCACCCCTACCCCTTACCAACCCTCGTGTGGAGACCTGGGTCCTCATGGTCGACCACGAGGTCATGGATATGGCAATGGGGGACCCAGCCGCGGCCAATGTGCGGTCTACCAGCATGGGGCAGCCAGTATGGGAGTGGATCCCTGCTATTGCGCGGGAGTCGGAGATGCAGAACTTCGATCAGGACGGGCTCGCCGCGTGGTCGGAGGTCAGCAACTCCGATTGGTACCGGAGCATGAGCGAGGTGGCCGCACAACCATCCACACCCCTGCCCTTCCATACACCTCTTCCACTCCCCGCACCACCATCAGCCCCTACATTACCGCCCACTCCGACCGCAGTCCCCACAAATCCCGCGCCTGCGCCTCCGCCCGCGCATGCCCCGGGACCACCACCTCCTGCCCGTTTCCCCCATTCCGTCGCCGCAAACCCCGTTCACTCTGCCGCTGCCGCAAACCCCGTTCACTCTGCAGCTGCCGCGAACCCCGTTCACTCTGCCGCCGCTGCGAACCCCGTGCTCTCTCCCAGCGCCACCCCCTTTGTTCCAGGCATCGTCCGTCTGCCGCAGGGCACTAACCTGCGAGCATCCCCAGACGAGGTCCGCCTGGAGCACAAGACCAAAGAGATGGTGCTAAAGCTAGTCAAGAGCGTCACCAGGTTCCCCCGCTCCGCGTCCGACACAAAATCGGCCGACAAGGAGGGCCTCCTGACGCAGTTGGAGCACTACTCCCACATGGTGCGGAAGGTATTCCAGGAGGCCATCGTGATCGAAGCACTGACCACTCCCAGTTGTACGCCATCAGTATCAGAGTACCAGGCGAGTGTGTCAAGCCTACTTTGGAGCTTCAAGGAGTACACTCTTCAAGACCAGCAGAGAAAGTTCTTGGAGCGCGCGGCGGGGACCTTTGGGTCCGAGCAAGCTTGGCACCAACGCTACGGGGAGCTGGACGTGTTCTTCAGCGATCTGGCGGTGTGCTCTTTGACGCAGGCCTACCTGGAGAACGCACACGGCGAGGCCATTGCCCTGAAGCAGGCGGTGAACGAGACCGCGGCGGAGTATTTCTCGCGACTGGAGACCCGCATGGCCTCCGTCAACTTCCTGGCCGGCAGAGTCCCCAATTGCGTGGAGATGACCAACCTGTCGATGCTCTCTACGTACCGCCGAGGGCTGAAATATGCACCCAAGGTGATGCGGCGCCTGAGAGCCATCCACTTGGACGTCTCCAAACCAGAAGAGTGGGAGAGGAAGGCCGTCGCTGACGACATCCCAGGCACCCACAACGCCTTGTTGAAGATTCGGGAAGTTGCTGAGGAGGTGGAGAGTGACATTGACACGGAGGCGGCTCAGAGGCGCTCTCAAGACCGTCCTCCCCGTGTTGTTTCCTTCGCTAACCCACCACCTCGCACCCCCTTCTACAGGCGTACCCCCTCTTCGAGCCGCCCAGCTCTTGCCATGCTGGAGAACGGGCCTGCCACCACCGTCGCCGCGGCAGTGACCCCCTTGCCACCACCACCTGGCCTCTCCCGCCCTGACGCTCCGAAAGTCCGCCGGTGCTTCGCTTGCGGATCTGCGGAGCACATCGTCCGTAACTGTACGGACGAGGCTAAACTCAAGGAGTGGAGGGCCAATGCACCCGCTCGACTGGCGAACTCCCCTGGGTTAGTAGCCGCCGTCGTTTGGGCCATCGAGCAGCAGGAGGACATCTCCTCGGTGGATGGCGTCCCAGAGGAGTTCTCCGAGGAGGTCTTGGCACTTGCTACCTGTGAGGACGAGCAGAGCTACCAGACCCTGGCGGCCCTTGCGGGTATCGAGCTTGTGGAGGGTGACGGCCTCCCCCCGGTGGAGAGCGATGAATGACTGGCCGGCGGCCAGCCCCAGACCCTGCCCTTCGAGGAAGTGAGGTCTTGCCCTGATGATCAGACCCTCTCCGCCCAGGAGAAGCGGTCAGAACCAGTGGAACCCCGACGCGCCCGAGGACGCAGAGACCCTTGGGGCCAACGTCCCCATCCCAAGAGCGTGGCCTTCTCCTCTGGGACCCGCTTGCGACGCACCTACCGCTCAGCTGGTGCCCCATCGCCGCCGAGGGATGACTTGTCTAGCCACCCTCTTGCAGGAAGCACCCCCTTCGATGAGCCGTCACTACCTCTTGATGACGGCCCTGCTTATATACACAAGCGAGGATCGAGGGACGGAGGGGACGGCGAGTCCCCCGGCACAGACCCCCCATTATGGGCAACATCCGCGGAGAGCCCCGCGATCTTCGCCCCCGACCGCGTGTTGTCCTACCGCTGCCCATCTATCAGTCCAACCTCGCAGACCCACGGAAAAGGCTAACTGCGTGGCACTGGAAGAGAGATCTGCGTACTCCCTCCCCCTCGAAGTCGCCATGCAGAAGGTCCGCAGAGCTCTGCGCAAATCCCCAGAGGCTGCCAAGGACCTGGTGGATAAAATGTCGGAGCGCGTCCGCAGCCGCGTACACTCTGGGAGTCGATCGCCAAAGGCGCGCGTGAACCGCGCCAACCAGCTGGCAGAGAGGATACGCATTGCCCGCGAACCTCAAGATCGCAAGGAGGGCCACCAGCGCATAGCATTGTGGCACCTCCTCTCACACGACGGTCACCAGCAAGTCCCCGAACCCTCTAACGCCAGCTCCCACGACCTCTACGCGGCTTGGAGAGAGCTGTCGCCTGCCGAGCAGCAAAAGGCAATCGCCACTTCGAGTCCAGATTCTTCCCCAGGTAGCAGGCTGTGGGAAAAGGAGGGCGCACGAAGAGCAGCAGCGAGGTCTTCGACATCCCTCTGCACCCTGGACACTGAAGTGGGCACGATACCTGGGACAGCGGGAGATGTGGGTCTACCTGGCGCCTGGTGCAGTCTGCACGCAGTACACCAGTACAAGATGAGGAAGCTGGGTCCCAGCCCCTTGGGAGCATCCCCTCCATCATCCTCGCTGGCCGAGCCCACAACAGAGACTACATCTTCGCACCATGATAACGCGCCGGCCACTCCGGGAGGAAACCCCGAAGGTTCATCCTACTGCTCAGAGGCGGAGGAGACCTCCGCACCCAGTTCGCTTTGCTTCACCCAGCAGATGACCACCGTCAGAACGCATGAAGCGGATGAAGCGCCACCCTGTCTCGACAGCCACCCCGTCGCTGAAGACCCTGAGGTGATGGAAGAGGAGTCCTCGGTCAATTCGCTCTGCTTCACCCAGCAGATGGCAGCAGCTGGGACCCCTGAGACGAGAACTGACCACCAGAGCTCCCACCAGCTCGCTCACAACTCCCCTGCTGGCAGCCCTCAGCATGACGAGGACCCTCTCACCCATGGCAGTCTCATCAATAGTGTCGCTACCCATGTGAGCCCCACAACAAGCGGCACTACCCACGTGAGCCCCACAGTAAGCGGCACTACCCATGTGAGCCCTACCACCAGTGGCACTACTCATGTGAGCCCTACCACCAGCGACACCACTCATGTCAGCCCCACCTCGAGCGAATGCACCTCAGCGGGCACCCTGCTGACGGCGAGTGCAGACAACCTCGTCAGTCATCCGACTGAAGATGATGATTTGCTGGATGAGGAGTTCTACGCCGCGTGTAGGCAAACGTTGGAAGAATGCCGCGAGGCCTCGGACAACCTCCTCCCCAACCTCAAGTGCAAAAGCATACGCACAGATGGGGGGGTTCAGTGGAAGACCGACATCGAGGGTACCCTCGCAGCGGCACATGACGAAGAAGGACCGCTCACATGGC